>JARACY010002958.1:0-37364 GCA_029255725.1 Scrobipalpa atriplicella | reverse complement strand
TTTTAACGGATACGGAACAGTTCAAAAACGCCCTAAAGCTTGAGAAACAAATGTTTTTTATATAAAATTGGTGCTTATGTCATGTAAGGGAAATAGAAGCTAAAATTGCGCTTCAACTATTGCATAATGTTACAATGTGAACAATGCAGCTTCATATTGCGTCAACATTTTACTTACAACTCTTTCGTAAAAAATGTAGAATTTTATAAAAGCACAAGCAGTAGTCACATAAAGATTCTATATTTTATTTATTGGTCTATTACTGACTATCTATCTATATAATAGTTGATATAAGTAAAAAAAAAAATGTTTACTTTTAATTTTAAAATTACGAGCAAACATTTTTACATTTTATTGAATATACAGTTATTTTATTTATACAGCATTTGGATTGCAAAAAGTATTAATATTTTATGTACCTAATGTATATAGTTAATTATGAATAAAATACGTAAGTAAATAAAATATATTGTATTATTTTCCAAATTACTTTCAACTAGCCTTTATCCCTCATTTAGAGTTTCACAACTTTTCTTGTGGGACCAATAGACAGAATCAGCTAACACAAGATGACTCAAATTCAAATCTGTATTATCCCAAAAATATGTACAAACAATATTTATTACCTCTCGAACTTTTAAACATTCAATAATCAATAACCAAGTTTAAAATTTTAAAATACACAATATTTTTACGTCAAAGTAACTTTTTATAAGTACCTAATCGAATGTTTTACGTATGGAGCGTTAAGTGCTACTCTAAACTAGGTATAGGAATCGGATAAGTGCTACTATAAGCTTATAGCAGAGGCTTATGGAGCTGTATTGTTCACAGAAGTCGAGTCGGAACTAGCGCGCGAGCAGTCGACAGAACACCGGTATGCTTGCTTTATTACATTATTGTGTTGCACCACTGACTTATTTAGTAAATGTAGTTTATTAGGTTTATACTTAAAATTTCTGCACGTCAATTAAACTGTACACTGCTCTATAACAGTATACAACAGACTAAAAGCACACCGACTAAGTGAGATAGATTAGAACGGTCTGTTTGAAAAATAATTTGTTTGTCCTTTAGAATTATAACGACACATTGGACTCAAAAATGTGGATACCACGTTTTAAAACTAAACGGCAAATGAAATTAAAAAGAGGGTGGAGATAATCAGCTTTCCAGTTCTTTCTTTGGTTTCCATTAGTTATGTGGAAAATAAATCAAGATATTACCCTATAGAATGAATCTCATGTCCTCTGTCAATTTCCTAAACCTAAAGTAACAGGACTATTGTAGCTTTAGCACCCATACCTGAGCTGAGCCTATGAAATAAATGTTCAGCTAAAAACATGTAATTTATTGAACAGCGGAGGTGGCAGCTACTATAATGGCGACTCCGACGACGTCGAATCAGTCGAGGAGGAGGAGGAACACGAGGGATAGTAAGTACACATACATGCACGCCTGTATCCCTACTGGGGTAGGCAGAGCGTCAACGACCCAAACAAAGGTCGTTCCGCCACGTCTGACAAGTTTTGAGGGTTGTTTAAGATAGACCTGTAAATTGCTGTAGTAAAAACACTCGAATCCCTTAGCTTGTTTTTTTTTACAGCATGCCCGGGAGGAGGAGGCAGCTGGCACATTCTATATTTTTCTATCGCTCCCAGTCCAGCATGCAAGTACAATATACATACAATCTCATATATTTCATCTGAGGAGCTGACAACACTTTATGCATCATCACCTCCCTAGCCTGTTCCTTAATTTCACGGGATAGATAGCTTGGGAACTACCTGCACGTAATAATGGACTGAACTCATAAGCATTATATACTTACTATCAAATACAACGTATTCATCAGGTCGATCGACTCGAAACTCACACGATAAGAAGACGACTGTATTAATATAATATGTCTAAATCAAAAGCTTCTCAGTAAATAAATTATTTATAATTATTTTACTTTTCTTTTTAATAATTAAGCTCCAGCAGCGACGCGGATCGTTACTACGGTGACGACTACGACGTCGATGAATACGACTACGACGACGGTTTCCTCCGGCGCGACTACGAATTCAGCGGCTCAGGTATATCGTCTTATCCCCCTATTCCCACCTTCTTAGTATCTGCCTCCGTGGTCTAGTGGTCTGAGCCATGGGCTCACGATCCGGAGGTCCCCGGTTTGATTCCCGGGGGGGAACACAAAGTTGATATTTGCATATTTATCACTTTGTGAGTTTTCCCCAGTTTGGTTAGGACAATGCAGGCCACCTGATTGTCTGGAAGAAAACGGATTCTGTGCTTCGGAGGGCACGTTAAGCCGTCAGTCCTGATCACTGTTTCTAATAGTGGTCGTTACTGGTCGATGTTGCTCCACGTCCGTAGGAAATACCTTAAAAACCCTACACGTGACCCCGGGCGGTGCTAAGAGTGCAACAAAAACCGGCTGCTGCACCTGTCCTCTGGACCTCGCAGCAAATAATTCCATACGATAAATAAATAAATAAGTATGAAGAATTTCACATTTTCTCGTCGGCCTTCTCTTGAAATAAAATTACCGATATAAATGAGTTCACTGATATTAAAATACAATAAATAAAAATAATTTTTACAAACCTTCCCAACGCCATAAACAGCGCGCCGATGCTCATATTGGCTACTTCTGGGTGTAGCTCTCAGCCACTTAAGTTTTCATGACGTGTCTAGTCAAAATGCTATCGATCCAATCAATCTCGTTTGTTTCCTGAACAGATTCCGATAGTGGATCTGACGCATCTGCCGACTCCGCCGCCTCCACCCCGCGCGGCGCGGAACTACCCGCCGGCGACGCGGGCGGCGGCGCTGCGGCAAGTGCGGCTGGCGCACGGCGGCGCGGGCTTCCCGGCGCCGATAACCTTCGAGAGGCAGCAGGTGTTTCAGATAGTACAGCCGGTGAGTCGAAACAGTCAGTTGGACCAAGTCGAAGCAACCGACCGACCAATCAGAGCAACTAACCAAAACAACCAATCAATGAATGCAACCAACTAACCAATCAATCAAAGCAACCAACCGGTTAATAAAACAACCATAATTGATTGGTTGATCAAAGAAACCTACCAATTAATCAAAGCAACCTACCAATAAATCAATCAGAGAAATCTACCAATTAATCAAAGCAACCAACCAACCAATCCATTAAAGCAACGAACCAATCAATCAAAGCAACCAACCAATCACAGCAACCAATCAATCAATGCAAGCAAACAATCAATCAATTAAATCAACCAACCAATCAATCAAAGCAACCAACCAATCCATCAAAGCAACCAACTAATCAATCAAATCAACCAACCAATCAAAGCAACCAACCAATCAATCAATGCAACCAACTAACCAATCAATGCAACCATGTAACCAATCAAAGAAATCTATCAATTAATCAAAGCAACCAACCAATCAATCAATGCAACCAACTAACCAATCAATCAAAGCAACCAACCAATCAATCAATGCAACCAACTAACCAATCAATCAAAGCTACCAACCAGTCAATCAAAGCAACCATCCAATCACGATAGTTGTAGTTTCGTTATTTGAGCACGAGCAACCCAATTGACCGAGTATTAATTGATTTGTTATTCCGACAGAACGGGCAAACCGTCCTCGTCGTCGCCGGGCCAATCGGTCCAACCCCGAGCGGGGCAGTCGGTTCGTCCCCGGCGTTCCCGGCTCGTACTACGGCGGCTACGGGACCTGCTTCCACTGCCACAACTACGGCCACTGGGCGCCCGGCTGCCCCTACAGGTAACATCCTCCCGCCGCCGACCACGAACTAATCATAGGTTTATAAAGGCCAAGATACACAAGTCAAGCGTGAATCGTGCGTTTCGATTTGGTCACCGCCTGAGGTCACCACCATTTTAACGGTATGCCTTTCGGACTCCCTGCTGCGCCTACAGATTTTCATAGGTGAAGTTACAGGATTGTGAAAAGCCAAGACATGCAAAGGTTAAATGTCGAGTGTGAAAGTTGTGGCAGCCATTTTAAAGTCCCGTCAGTCCCCCGACATACATACGGTACGGGGCCCGGACATTTATTTATGCATTTACAATATTTGTCAGGACTGGACTTGAAATTGTTGTTCTGTGTGCGAAATATGAAAGCTACATCATTTATTAAGTATTTTTATATTCCAAAACGATCTCTAAGTTTCTCAAACGCAATCACAAAATTTAGCGTGTAGTTTCACGAAAATAAGTCATTATTTTCTAATGAAACTTTTCTTATTTCTTATGTTAAACAGTCCGATTTTTATTGTATGTTAAATATAATTAATTTAAAAACTATAAGGCCATTATCACACTATACGCGCAACGCGGCGTATTGTCTATGGTTCCATTGTTTTCACTCCGCGCGTAGGCGCGGTGCTAGTGTGCCATACCCTGCGTTTTTTCCATACAAACCGATGTACTTACAAAGAACGATACAGCTCCGCCGCTCCGCGCTACGCCGCGTTGCGCTTATAGTGTGATAGTCGCCTAACTTCAAATAGTGTATGAAATTAGAGCAGTGTATTGCAGACACGAAACTACACGTAAATTAAATTTTAAAAAAAAATGTGTTCAGTTCAATCTAATCCTTGATTTTATAATTTTGTCTAATCCGAAATCTAATTTCATAATCTACGAATAAGACGCAGACTACGCACTATTAAATACACTTTTTTATAAAGATTTTATGAGCCCAAAATTTTAATCCAAATTTTTAAATGTTATAATTCCATTATTAATAATTGTTATTACTTTCATTTAGAATATTTCATTGTAATGTTTTTTATCAATATCTCAGATTGAGATAAATACTGTGATATTGTAATTTAAATCTTATGTGATTCCTCTCTAGACGATATACGATAGTCTAAGTGCCATTGGAAGTGTTCACACTTATCGGTAATATCAGAGGTA
This sequence comes from Scrobipalpa atriplicella, assembly GCA_029255725.1. Taxonomy (NCBI): domain Eukaryota; kingdom Metazoa; phylum Arthropoda; class Insecta; order Lepidoptera; family Gelechiidae; genus Scrobipalpa; species Scrobipalpa atriplicella. The sequence continues at coordinate 32,427 of JARACY010002958.1, read as the reverse complement.
ATATCACGCACGATACTATCAATCAAGGTATCATCAATATTTACTGATGGATCTCGTAAACCCGCGATCCAAAAGGCGTGGCATCGAATAATAATTATATACATAATATCATAATATTACTGATAAGTGTGAACACCATCATTGATCTAAAATGACAAAGATAAGACTTGTAAACTAAAATGAATCTAATTATTCAGTCAATATTATTTTGCTGAGCAAATAGCCTAAAAATAGGCACGTTTAGTTTAGCATCGCATGGAGAAAGTTTTTTTTTCCTTTGACATCTTGGCAGATGATTTAGAACACCAGAAATTCGGGTTTTGCAATCGATTCCTTGAGGGCAAGACTTGAACTAAATCCTGTTTTGACAAAAATTATTACCATCCCTTTCTGTTCTCTCATGACGTGAGTCATGATAGAAAATGTGCATTGCAAAACGCTTATTATACTTTCGCTTACGCTTATATTCCATGAAGTGGCAATCGCCAAACGCTCACCGGAAGTTTATTTTTTCAATAACTTCTTGGTATCAATCAACTTAAAAGATTTGTCGGGTCAAAATAGAATCGAAATGAATTTATGAATCGTCGGGTCAACGTTAGTCGTAGGACAGATATGGTAGGTCGGGTAAACACTAAACATGGGTGATCCGATCATCGTGGGTCGTCGGATCAACATGGGTGATCGGATCAACGTGGGTCGTCGGATCAACATGGGTGATCGGATCAACGTGGGTCGTCGGATCAACATGGATGATCGGATCAACGTGGGTCGTCGGATCAACATAGATGATCGGATCAACGTTAGTCGTCGGATCAACATGGGTGATCGGATCAACGTGGGTCGTCGGATCAACATGGGTGATCGGATCAACGTGGGTCGTCGGATCAACATAATATATGATCGGATCAACGTGGGTCGTCGGATCAACATATATCGATCGGATCAACGTGGGTCGTCGGACCAAATGGGTGATCGGATCAACGTTAGTCGTCGGATCAACATGGGTGATCGGATCAACGTGGGTCGTCGGATCAACATAAGTGATCGGATCAACGTGGGTCGTCGGATCAACATGGGTGATCGGATCAACGTGGGTCGTCGGACAGATATGGGAGGTCCGGGCAATATGGGACGTCGCGTCGCGTCGCGTCGGGTTGATTGATATGGGTCGTCGGTTCAAAACCAAAACCCTAATTCGGCCTTTGAGCGTTTGGCGATTGCCAAAGCCCGCTTTATGCACTTTGCAATGCACAATCCGCGAAATGTTCCGTTTTTTCCGTCAATGTGCGAATTTGGGGATAAAGCGTAACATTTACTAACTTAATTACATGTAAAAAAAACTGCTGGTATAAAACAACTGTCCCTAAGAAATATAGGATGAAATAATAAAATAAGATTGTCTTTCCGTTTATTTTATTTATTTCATATTTCGACCTGTTCCTTAAAAAGTTTCAGTTTCATAAAATATGGCCCTATTTCTCTCAGCCGTACCTATAACCTTGACCAAAGCATTAACAGTAAGGTTGTCACATAGGTTGTCATGCACGGCATGTCTAACAACAAGGCTACTTGTTCAGCAAACACATTTTTATTTTTGTATTATTTTTGTTATGTAAATGTTAAATGAAGGGGTAATTTCCCACTTTGATTGTTACACTTAAGTTTTTCTATCATTTGAAATTGTAATTACCAATAGGTAAAAACATGTTCTCATATTGTATTCTGTGTGTTTTATTCAAACAACAATTTAATTTTAAACAACAAATTTATTGTAAGACACCATAAAGACTTACGTAAATACTATATAATTATAACGACATTCTGAATAAATGTTCGCGTCCTTTGCAATAAAAGAAATGTAATAAAATATTGTGCATAACTATATTTAGTTAATTTAAAACAAGGAAAATATTTACGACCATACAATTTAAAAGACATCCCTTTGATCACATACACAATATCAAAAATAACTGAAATTTACTAATATGTATTAACTAAGTAACTATTTAAAATATTAATACAATGAGAATAAATATAAGTTTAATATGAACCAAATCAGGGTAGCCCAAATAACTATTATTATGGACAACACTGCTTTGATATATATCAATTTCCTATTTATCTGGTATTTAATAAATAACAGTCATCTGATAATAACTAAAGTGTGCATCATAGAAAGTGTTACAGCAAAATCAAAATACAATAAACTGGTTTAGTATCACACTACATAATCTAAATAGATAAAACAAACACACAGCCTTCCTTGCTATTAAATCGAGTCAACAAAATACTAACAGCATTGTTCTGAATTCATGGTGTCATTTAAGTTTAGGGTGCTGATGGTTCTGCTTCAGCCATGCTGAAGTGCTTTCAATGGAAAGTGACGTACTCTCGAGGAAATTTGGGTGAGATGGTTCACAAAGCCATAAATGACACCATTACCTTGTGAGACACCACCAACAGCATCCTAAACACGATAGTTGATGGGGACAGAGACTGACGAAATCCACGTGCTTATTAGAATTTAGCTTCTGCCCATTTTCTCTTATTTGTACTAAAATTTGTTGATTATAAATATTTGGATAATTATTTCGTAAGCATTTACTCAGGGCTTTGGTACTTATATTTTGCCAAAGGCTACACTTTATAAGTATACACAACAATTATACACATTTCACATTCCATGAGATAGGTATTGGATCGACAAAATACTGCACACAGCACAACTATTATTAACTACTCAAAATAAAAAAATACTAAGTTACCATTCAAAAGGATACATTGAATAGTATTTACAATATAATAAATGTTACTAATCATTCTTCTTATCAGTGGGTTGTTGTTCACCTTCAGTGATGGCAGGTGTGTTTGTTTTGGTCACCTTCACTTTCTGTTCCATTTCACCAGAGAAACCAAACTCATTCAACCGTTTATGGTCCACCTTGTAGATCCAGCGTTGGTACAAGAAAATGAAGAACACAATATCTGGAACACGGAAAATTTATTCTTATTATCTTATCTTATCTTACTTAGCCTACATCATCCCACTGCTGGAGAAAGGGATAAGATATCCTGCAACTTAATAATACTTTATGCAATAAAAAGTAGCTTTTGTTCATTCTCTGATTTTAAATGCTTTTGCACAGCTCGATGAATAACTACAAATGTGGGGACAAACAAATAAGAGAATTTGTATGCACAATAAATGATAAGAGATAGATAAAGATAACTATGGTAAAGTCAACCAGAAGTAGAAGGCTTTTATCATTTTGTTTAAATAAATAGTAATAGTCCTCACCATCTCTAAAGCAGCCAATACGGTACATTGTAGGCATCTTGATAACAAATGCAAACATGTCATCAATGAATGTGTTCAGGAACTTGTACGTCATCATTCTCCATGGAAGATGAGCAACAGACTTCAACTTGTAGTTTATAAACAACTGTGGAGTCATCATTATAAAACCAAATGTGAGCAGGTAACCGTAGATCATGTTCAAGATAAATGAATACCATCCCTTGTGCTCTTGGTACAACAATGAGTACACTCCATACCCAATCAAAAGAGGGAAGCAAGCCCAACTTAGGTATCTGAAAGCTAAAATATCATATTCCCTTGTACTAGATTGTACATAAGATCCTTTGTCAGTGAAGGATAATTTTGGTATGCCCAAGATACGGTCCTCCCAATGAACTTTCACATCCATAACTTTGTTGATCTTCCATACTTCAATCAACAGTCCTATACCACAAGATATTCTGACCATGACATTGGTTTCATTGTCAAGAACATAGAGCAGGACAACAGTTGATTGAAAGACATTGAAAAATACTGATCTGACTGAGAGTCCTTCCAGGGACTGTCTGTTATTCCAGAATTGAATGTCATTTTTGAATGCCAAGAGCTCAAATATTGAGTGAAGCACAGAGACTGAAATAGTAATAGCTAGGAGGTATGGAGATGTGTCCATGAGCAGTTCCTTGACTGTATCCTGTTCCTCATCTTGCTCTTCAGCCCCTAAAGCAGAGAACATGCTCAGTTTGTCCTTCATTGCTTGTGCTGTGTACAGTTGCCACTTGAAGAGACTTAAAGGCTGGTATGTCAAGCTAAGATTGAGAGAAGTCATAGTTTGGTTAATAGGTACATAGTCTCTCATCATATTCCAGTAGTCATTCATAAATACTGCAGGTTTGTACTGCTTTCCATCCGGAGTGAAGTATATGAACTCATCAAGTGGAGGAGGTACTTGGCCCTGCATCCAAGTGGTCTGATCAGTGACTAAGTTCACAGTCATGTTGGGATGCCAATGAGATAAAATTTCTTCCTTCATTGTTTCAGCTTTCTTTACTTCCTCTGCAGACTTCTCTGTCTGACCAGTCAACAAATTATGAGTCTTTTGGTATTTCAACTTCTTATATTTATTCAACATTTTCTTTCCATAAGTCATGTAATGGCCAGCATAGTTTTCTTTGTTTTTTGGATCAGGAGATTTGCCCGATGGTACTACAAACACATGAAGGTAAATGGAGCCATTGTTCCTTAGAGCTTGTGAAGGTGTAAAAGTAACAAAATGCGAATAAGTGCCATCTCCATTTGGCCCTCCATACCAATCTCCATAAATTATACCAGTATGTTTCCAAATTAAACTGGCATTATCATGATCTTCAAAGAACTCTTTCTCTGATAAGTAGGAGTACACGTCTAGTACACTGCCATTTTGAAATATGTTGATGGCGGGAACGCGAGCTGCCGCGGGCGCACCGCCGGGCGAACTGAGATCAGCTTTTGGAGGAGCAGGTTGCCGAAAAAATGAAGTGATAAAGTACACTACAAGCGCTCTTAATATAAGTGACTTTGTGATTGCAAAGAATGATTCCAGCTTAGTAGGCTGCATTCTTCGGCGCTCTTCATCAATTTGCGCATTGATCTGTAAAAAAGGGACTTTATTACTTACCCTATAGCAAGATATTTATAACCTCAAAATGAGGTCAGGGGCTTGTGTGTTTATTGATCTGATGTAATTTTTAATGTGAAAGGCAACATACTTAGTGCAGAATTAATACAGACAGCCTCATGGGTTATCTAGAGATAAGGTAACATAAGATAAATGATGATTTTTAAGATTTTTCAATGATATAAATTTCTAAGGAAAAATCATATTTTGAACTATGTATTTGGCTATCCAGATCAGATACCGGAACAAACTTACATCGACTTCCTGGTCCTGGGCAGCCACATCTCCAGCACTGTCAGTATCTTCTGTGGTCACCAGCCTATCTTCTGCAGAATCATTGGCAGGCTGATCTTCATTCTCGTTCGCCATTTCTCACGGAGTATTGCTTTATGTTTAATCACGCACACAAGATCATGAGTACTTCAATGTAAAAAGGACTTCTAGAAACGAACACTCTAAAATAGAAATATCGAAATAGCGAAAATTGATGAAATTGAGAAACGTCAATTGATTTGAACCATAGACAAGACAAGAAGAACAATGACAATGAATCAGGGATGTATTAGCCAACTTAGAAATTATGACACAGGTCCGTCAAAATTATGGTACCTCAGCAAAAATTATATAAAATAATGTAAAATAAGCCCAAAAAAATGAAATGGACGTAAGTTTCACATAAAAAATCTTCTCCATACCTATTCTACCCTGATTCTACCCCTTTGCTTCTACCGGGCGCTTACCGCAAGAAGGAAACAAGATAAGTTAAACCTGCAATGACCTACAGTCGTACAAGGATCTTTTGGCGCGTGGGTGACATTGACAGCACAGATTACCTAGTATACATGTCCGTTAGGTTAGGTATACTAGATAATCTGTGCTGTCAATGTCACCCACGCGCCAAAAGATCCTTGTACGACTGTACCTACATCCTTGAGAATGTAATCACTGGTATGCATCAAAAACAAAAATGAAACTTAATACCCATGCCATTACACGCCAAATTATGAGGCCAGAAAAATTTTTGTATGGTAATTAATGGTAAATGCTAAATGATGGTACTTTTGCGTACCATAATCAAGTTCTAGGGTACAGGGTACGAGGACCTGAATTATGAACACCACTGCAATGAATGAATGAATAAGAGTGAATAAAGTTGAACGATGACGATGACGTTTTCTAGCCGATTCCCGTAACGATCAACATACTTTCACCTTACTAATTATGCTGCATCTCTTTTTAACTTCAATCAAAAGACATAAGTTAGAAAGAGATGCAGTACACAATTATCAACAATTATATATTTTCTACTATAGACAAAAATTAAATGGAACGCACACACATTATAACCATAGACAATTTATAGATGCTTGCTTTTTCAAGCTTCTTCACGAAGAAAACGACGAAAACAACGGATAGTGTGTATGGAAGTGCGTTAGACTGATTGCGCCGCAATTTAATTTCTCGGGTATGTAATTTCTTTCCAAATAATACAGTATTAAACCATACTTGATCAAATCATCGTCAGAATCCCAACCACACTGGGTTGTAATAACACAAACGCCGCAAACGCTACTGAAGATCTTACGGGGTGTGTGCTCTTTATTTTCCTTTCCCACCATAATTTTCACGTTATTTGCCTAAAGAATACGATTTGTTCACCCTGTCGACACATTAGTCCAAAATGCAAACAATGCAGAAGTCTTGTATCAACAAACAAGAGCCGCTACTTCGTTTCAGTAGTCGAATGAGGTTAGAGTTAATGAAGCCTGTTAATCTTTTCATTTCTTCTTTTCAGTGTTGCATATGGTGAGGAATGAATGTGAATATATCAATCTAAGTTTGATTTTATATAAGGGGAACAAATTTATATAAGTTTACCATAATCAGAATGGCAACTTTGGAGCAACAAGCTTCCAAACTTCTGGACTTCAACCAAAAGTTAGATATCAACCTCCTGGATAACATCGTGGGTTGCCTTTACTCTACCGTTGGTGAGCAGCAGCGCATCGCGCAGGACATTCTTACTGCGCTGAAGGAGCACCCTGATGCCTGGACCCGGGTTGATACAATATTAGAGTACTCACAGAATCAGGAGACTAAATACTATGCATTACAAATATTGGAACAAGTCATACAAACAAGATGGAAAGTATTACCAAGAAATCAGTGTGAAGGGATAAAAAAGTACATTGTCGGACTCATAATAAAAAATTCATCAGATCCTGCCAGTATGGAGAGCAACAAAGTTTACCTGAAGAAGCTCAACATGATCTTAATTCAAGTTCTAAAAAGAGAATGGCCTCACAACTGGGAAAGTTTCATCAGTGATATTGTTGGTGCGTCAAAAACTAACGAAAGCCTTTGCCAAAACAACATGGTGATATTGAAACTGCTCAGTGAAGAAGTGTTTGTGTTCAGTACGGGACAGCTCACACAGACTAAGGCCAAACATCTCAAAGACACCATGTGCTCCGAATTCAGCCAGATATTCCAACTCTGTCAATTTGTCCTTGAAAATTCCCAAAATGCTCCACTGGTAGATGCCACTCTCCACACTCTTTTGAGATTTTTGAACTGGATCCCACTTGGTTACATATTTGAAATGAAACTGATAAGCACTCTGATTTTCAAGTTTTTGAACGTACCAATGTTCCGCAATGTTACTTTGAGTTGTTTGACTGAGATAGCTGGTGTAACAGTAAGCAACTATGAAGAGCAATTTGTTGCACTGATTGTGCAGACAATGGAACAGTTGGAAGCAATGCTGCCGCTGACCACAAACATCCGTGAAGCCTATAACGCTGGCCGTGACCAAGAACAGGTATTCATCCAAAACCTGGCACTGTTTCTGTGTACTTACCTAAAGGAGCATGGCGAGCTTCTTGAAAAGAGAGGTATGACAAACACTCTGACCAATGCTCTCAGGTACTTGGTGTTGATTTCAGAGGTTGAAGATGTTGAGATATTCAAAATCTGTCTGGAATTTTGGAATGCATTAGCAGCCGAGTTATACAAGATTGCTCCATGTTCACACTCCGCCAGCTTGTACAGTCTCGGGAAAGTCGCCGGCAGAAAAGCCCTCTATGCAGATGTATTGAGCAGTGTGAGATACATAATGATCTCTAGGATGGCCAAGCCAGAAGAAGTGTTGGTTGTTGAAAATGAGAATGGTGAAGTTGTGCGAGAATTCATGAAAGATACTGATTCAATTAATTTGTATAAGAATATGAGAGAAACTTTGGTATACTTGACCCATGTGGATTACCAAGACACTGAACATATTATGACAGAAAAACTCCAAAATCAAGTGAATGGATCTGAGTGGTCATGGAAGAATCTTAACACACTATGCTGGGCTATTGGATCAATTTCAGGAGCCATGATGGAAGAGGATGAGAAACGCTTTCTAGTTGTTGTCATCAAAGAGCTGTTGGGTCTCTGTGAACAGAAAAAAGGCAAGGACAATAAGGCTATCATTGCCAGTAACATCATGTACGTCGTAGGACAGTACCCGCGCTTTTTAAGAGCTCACTGGAAATTCTTAAAGACTGTGGTAAACAAACTCTTCGAATTTATGCACGAAACCCACGACGGAGTCCAGGACATGGCCTGTGATACATTCATTAAAATCGCCCTGAAATGCCGACGTCATTTTGTAACGACGCAAGTTGGAGAAGCGTGTCCGTTCATTGAAGAAATTTTGAGCACAATCAGTACCATTATTTGCGATTTACAAACACAACAGGTGCACACATTCTACGAAGCTGTAGGTTACATGATCAGTGCACAAGTCGATCAAGTTGCACAGGAGCAACTCATTGAAAAATACATGCTGCTCCCCAACCAAGTGTGGGATGACATTATTTCCCAAGCTTCACACAATGTAGACATTCTGAAAGATCCGGAAGCTGTCAAACAGCTTGTGAGTATTCTAAAGACGAATGTGCGTGCGTGTCGAGCCTTAGGACATCCTTATGTCGTACAGCTGGGACGGATATACCTGGACATGCTGAATGTATACAAAGTGATGTCGGAAAACATCAGCCAAGCCATTGCCTTAAATGGAGTTGTTGTGACCAAACAGCCGTTGATAAAAAATATGCGAATAATAAAGAAAGAGACTCTGAAATTGATTGCATGTTGGGTTTCGCGTTCCTCTGACAACACTATGGTTTTGGAGAACTTCATTCCTCCCCTACTAGACGCCGTACTGCTAGACTATCAGAGAACTGCAATACCAGACGCAAGAGAGCCTGAAGTGTTATCTTGTATGGGCGCGATAGTGTACAAACTCGGCGGCCACATCACATCAGAGGTACCGAAGATATTCGACGCGGTATTCGAGTGTACACTCGAAATGATTAACAAGGATTTCGAGGAGTATCCGGAGCACAGGACAGAGTTCTTCCTGCTACTGCAGGCTGTAAACACACACTGTTTCAAGGCATTCCTGAGTATACCCCCAGCGCAGTTTAAGTTGGTTTTGGATTCCATTATTTGGGCATTTAAGCACACGATGAGAAACGTGGCGGACACAGGGCTTCAGATTTTGTACAGATTGCTGCAGAATGTAGAGCAGCACCCGCAGGCGGCGCAGAGTTTCTACCAGACGTACTTGTGCGACATCCTGGAGCACGTGTTCAGCGTGGTGACGGACACGTCGCACGGCGCGGGCCTCACGATGCACGCCACCATTCTCTCCTACATCTTCTCCTTGGTGGAGGCTGGCAGAGTGACTGTGCCTCTCGGCCCTACGCCAGACAACGTCCTTTACATTCAGGTACTAAACATGACACATTCCTATCCTATACCGGGTGTAAGAGACAGCTTAACGCAAACTGATAGGGGTTGCTCAGTCAAAGATACTTAACAACTTTTACCAGGATTTTTTTTTTCAGATCAAATGAAAAAAAAAATTGGCTTTCCCATACAAATTGTCTGATTTAGGTGATAATTTAGTATGGAAAAGTCAAAAATTATTTTCGTTTTCTGGAAGAATTTTGGTCAGTTTCGTTGACTAAGCAACCCCTATCAGTTTGTGTTAAGCTGTCTCTTACATCAGCAGCCCCTGTAGCATGCCGTCGCGCGATGACGAATATATCGCATCTATCTGTCAAACTTCCATACAATTTGACAGATAGATGCGATAAAATGTGTGATAAAACGGCTATCACGGCCTTATCGCGGCCGCATGCTACGGGGGCTGGTATTATTCAATTTTAAAATAAAAGATACTTCTTGTGATCTTTGTAATGCCTTTGCTTTAACTAATGGTCTACCTTGCCTGAACTGGCTATATTCTTTATCTCATTTCATTACATTTCAATGTCATGTCATGGTGGACATGACATGTTACTAAAGAAATTACTATGAATAACCCTCATTGCAGTAGGCTTTCATTACAAATTATTATTTTATGTTTCTGAGTTTGTTTTTACTACATAGTATCTGTTTGGTTTCAGGAATATGTGGCCAATCTCCTCAAAACAGCATTCCCACACTTAACAGACAATCAGATCAAGATCACGGTTCAAGGGTTATTCAACTTGGATCAAGATATTCCAGCATTCAAAGATCACCTTAGAGATTTCTTAGTTCAGATAAGAGTAAGTAGTTTGTGAGTTCTTTGTTATGTAAATCGTTTGAGACAGATTTGGCCACTGATTGCCAAATTATCAGCTAAAATTAGACTGTTTCTTTTGCAAACTTTTGTAATTTTCTTCAAGTTATAAAAAAGACACAAATACTTTTTGCTTGTATAAAATTCTCAATTTAAACTTTAATTTTTTCATTTCGCCTTGGACGCGGCCAATGGTGTCAATTCTGGCGAAACCATTTCTTAGCTAATACTTAACTAAAAATTCTTATTAGAATACATATATCAAGCTCTTAGCTGGTAGCTGTCTTTGATAGTGATCGTTACACAAACCATGTCAGAGGCCTATTAGCTGTGCTATTGGGCGGTTTAAAAACTCTGACACCGGGGTTCATCGGGTCGGTCGACTCGTTACTCACACGACAAGCAGACTTCAAGCTTCGCGTACCCCGTCAGATGAATCGTGGAAGCCTGTCGCGTTGTCATTTGTTCTCCTCTTGGCAATACCGACAAGTGCTGGGTAGATACGCACTGATGAGAACCTAGGCCCGTATTTATAATCAATCAATCAATTCTTAATTAATGGCTTTTTGTAGTCACAATTCTGCCAATGTCAAGTAAATTATTGATAAATTATATAAGGGAGAGTCTAATATTGAGACACGTGGAGTCTAAGATACCCTTCTCCTTCAAGAGAAAGGTACAGACTCCGTATTTTTAATCAGCTCTCAAGAGTGACAGCGAGTTTGTGTTTGTATCAGAAATGTCATTTCAGTACAGAACAGCCTGTCAAAGCCGTACTTAATATTGCTCTCAATCTTGAGATCGCTTTATAAATACGACCCCTAGTCCTTTTCTGCTCATAATGACCTTTTCGCAATATATCCTTTCTCAAGATCTTCTTTTTTCAAAATACTTTTTCGCGAAATGTCCTTGTGTTTTTTTTTTAAAACGTCCTGGCGCGTAATTAAATCTTAACTAAAATTATTGCCGTTACAGAAAAGGTTCTGTACTCTTATGAGATGATAGAAAATGACAGGTATTGATGGACTTATAATGCCCCATGCTAGAAAAGGACAGAGCGCGCATTCTGTCATTGGTTGGAAAGACTACTGTGGAACAGCTACGACCCCTAAAGCATTATAAGTGTGCAATTTCCTAAATCTCTATTCTGTACATTGCAGGAGTACACAGGCGAGGACGACAGCGACCTTTACCTGGAGGAGCGATTGTTCGCGCTGCGTCAAGCACAGGAGGAGAAGCGGCGCGTGCAGCTGTCCGTGCCGGGCATCCTCAACCCGCACGAGCTGCCCGAGGAGATGCAGGACTAACTCTCGCGCCATGACAACAGTCCACTTGCACTCTACCCCTGCGCTCTGAGCTATTTGAAACAACGAGCGGTCTGCGCCGTCTCGGCTCATATAGACGCGTATTTATGATTATGAAACGATCTCAAGATTGAGAACAATATTAAGTGTGGATTTTACAGACTGTTTTGTACTGAAATGACATTTCTGATACGAAAACTTAAACTCGATGTCAGTCTCAAGAGCTGTTTATCAATACCTGTGATCAATACGCACGCGCGTCCTTTTCGTTAAATGCCCTTCCTCAACATGTAACTTTCGCAAAATGACCCTTACACAAAATGTCCTTTGGTCGAGTCAGTAGACGGGATAGCCAGGACTTGTAAAATTTTAGATAAGTGCATTTTTTGAAAAAGAGTACATTTTGAGAAAGGATATTTAGCGAAAAGAACATTATGAGCCGAGACGATTTGCGCGATGGCGTACGATCTGTTAGGCGTGATCGCGCGCCTTGATAGTTGTTGTTCTAAAATTTGTTGTGCTCCGTAGGTATGGGGGAATGCCCAGTGCCTTTAAGGAAACTGCTATACTACTAGCTAGGTGTTACTCACCACTGAGCTAGACTAGGATAAGATCATGGGGAAACATAAAATGAAATGTTGATTTTTGAGGAAAAATTGCGCCACCAATCGGGTCCATTGTTATTTGACATGCATGCTGTGAGGTCAGATTACACTGGACATTCGTTTTTTATTCTATGACTCACATACATTGGGCTATAGACGACGTGATCACGCTTAACTTCGATGACCATGACTTTTTTAATCTTATATGACGCTTGTATGTTGCGCTGTTTTTTGCGCGTAAATACCGCTGGTTTCTCTAAGTCTGCTTTCGCGCAGTTTCCGAAGTCTACGAGCGTAGGGTATCGATGTCCAGTCACCCGTTAAGTCAACACTTGCTTTGGTATAACCCTCGTTTTGGCTTGCCGCAGTCGGGTAAGGTTTGTTTAGGACGATCAATCAGAGGGGTTATTTTTGAAGTTGCTGTAGTTACACTTAGAAAATTGGGCTTCAGCTTGGTTTATTCTTGAATCACATAAATATTTATCACAGCAGTTACACAATTTTTTCGAGTTTTCGCTTATTCTACCTCATATTATATTTACTTGCTTGTTGGTTTTTCTATAGGAAAGCGTAACTGGAGTACTTAATGCTTTTATACTAATATTGCAATAATAAAAGTACCTAAATTCAGTTGAGGGATTAATCTTTTTTTTTATTAGAACTTAGCCAAGTTTGCACTCTAACTTACACAGTTTTCTCGAAATAAATAAAATAATAATTTATTTACAAGAACATAGTATAACAATTAACAATCATTCGTATTTTTTAGACCTGCCTCCCTGCCTCTGGTGACCGTCGTTTTTTTTTTTGTCGTAGACATTGTTATTTACCTATTTAATAAGTTGCTTAAAATAAGAAGAATACGTAGAGTGAGATAAGTGGACTGTTCTCATTAGTTTAGGGCTGTCAGTTGTGCCTATAAGATATACCTTATTATGTCAGATTGTACAGCGGTCCGCATGGAAAAATGCAAGGAGATGTATGCAAGAGTTAAGGTTTTACAGCGGCAAACCTTAAAGATAAAGGTGTATTTTGCAAGCACAAAGCAGCATCGAGCCTTTATTAATTATAGGCAGCAAATCATGCATCAATTTACATTGCTAGAGATGATTATAGAATATTTCTATGTTTTAAAGTAATCTTCAGTAGGTAATAAAATCTCTGTGATGGTAAATCCAGTGTCGGATGTTGGACATAATGAATGGAATCTTGAGTATTACTTAGTAGATTCTAGGAGGACTTTTCAAAGTGAATTTGCTGTTAGTAACATTTTTATGTTTTGTTTAATGTTGTCAGAACTAATTTCATGTAATGATGGTTTGGGAATCTAAACATTCACGGTAGGTTTCCGAATGCATTTTGGGTCCGATTAATTGTCAGTCTTTCAATTTGTGTTTGAATAAACCAATAAATATAATTTGTATATTTTATTCAAAATATTTTCCTTCACTCTTCAAACGAACCCCCAAAGTCCACACTGTCACATAAAACATAAAAGGGTGTAAGCAGGTGTAAGGGACAGCTTCCCTCAAACTGATAGATAGAGATTGCTCAGTCAACAAAACTGAACTTAATAACTTGCACAGAGATTTTTTTACATAATTTTATCTTCCCCATACAAAATGATCACCATGTCGATCCCTGGAAAAAATCTTTGAAGTTGTTCAGTTTCGATGCGATGACTGAACAACCCCTGTCAAGCTTGTGGGAATCTGTCCCTTACTGACACACCTTTATACAACACCTAGCTAGAACGTTCTATGTTTCTTATTATCGCTTTCATTCCAATCCAGCATTAAAAATTAAAAAAATGGATGTTATGTTAGCGCCACTTTGTGAAAAAAAGTTACTAACAATAGTGTCAATTAAATGTTCAATTAAAATTAAACAAAACAAAACTGTAAAGTAAGTAACAGCAGATTTTCGCCAAAATGGCACTAGCATAGCTGATGAACGTTGCCTATCTTGAGTCCTTCGTTTTACAATAAAACATGTGCAACAGGTATAATAAACGCCAAATCCTATAGTGTAGGCTTACAGGCAGGTTCTGAGCCTGAGAGTTTGAATATTTTTAGCAATCATCAAATCACTTGATTCAAAATTTAAAATATAACCACCTGTTTCACCTATCCCCCTGCCTGGCCTATCCCAAGCCTATCCCCCCTAGGAGGGAGGAACGGATAACCGCATTATGCCATGTGTTGCTAACTTCACAATATAGAACGGTACCCAAAACAAAATCAGTGTTTTAAAGGGCATGGAACATTTTGTATGGAGGTTGAAATTGGGAGTAACATACGGGGTGTAATGTAATGTTAGGGACAGCGTACCAGAAACTGATTGGAGTTTCTCAGTCAACTAAACTGTACTTTCCCATATAAAATTACCACCTCGATCAGAAAAATTGTATGGAAAAGCCATTTTTTTTTTATTTCCAGAAATAATTTCCTGGTGAAAGTTGTTCAATTTCGTTTACTGAGCAACCCCTAGGTATAATTGTGGTACGCTGTCCCTTACACCCGGTATCGGAGAAACAAAACAAATCTCGAAATAGGTATAGTTAACAAACGAAATACTGAATGAGCCTTACAGATCTTTCAGGTTCTGCCTGTGGGTTCTGCTACGTAAAGCGTGGTCTGTCATGGCATGGTAGTGGATCTAGTATAACTTTTTAAGCACTAGTTCACGCAATAGTTTTACTTATTACAAGTGACCCGGTTATAAGTAAAATGAGTGGTTCTAAGTGTTGATTTTAAATAAAACGTTCGTTGGAAACTTGGAAGCTTTTAATCAGTTTAAATTGAACCACTGCGTAGCAGGTGACCGCACCGCACGCCGACCAGGTTCAGCTACCCCCACGATTTTATGGTTTTCTTATATAATAATTTGTTTGTTCCTATAGTTTCAGGATGTCTGATATACCTAGGTAGCATAAATTTTATTTTAAAATTTATTAAATTGAATTGAATAAAGCCCGGATGGTGTAGTGGATAGAGCCGCGGCCTTCTGTGCATGAGGTCGTGGTTCGAATCCCAACACGTACCAATGTGTTTTTCGGATTTCGAATTTCATACGTACGTTTATTCGGCGCTTTTACGGTGAAGGAAAACATCGTGAGGAAACCTGCACACACCTGCGAAGAAATTCAAAGGTTGTGTGTAACCTAATCTAGGATTGGGTATGGTTTCCCTTCTGGGTTCCGGAGGCCAAATGGCAGTCGCTGTGTAAAAACCAGTACCCTCGTTCAATCCCCTAGATTAGGTAGCCGACCCCGGGAAATACGGGAAAAAGGCTAGGAGGATGATGATGATGACGATTAAATTGAATTGAATAAGATTAAATTGGTAGAATTTTGAATTAACACGCCACATGCGATTTCACGTTAATTCACCCACGTTGTTTGACACACGCGCTAAATTAACGTTTTTCATTCATTACATTAGATAGATGTCTAATTTTATCGACATCTGCCGGAAGCAACCTTGTGAATACTAATTGACTTTCTTATTTAACGCTACGTTACTTCAGGGCAGGTTTATGCAAAAAATTACATGTAGATTTAAATTAATTAGGTAAATAATTAAATTAAATTAAATTAACTGGGCCGTTTCGAGATCATAGAAGAATTACCTTTATGAATGAAATATTATTACTTCCATGCTGTACTAGGAGTGATAGAAAAACATAGAATGTTCCAGCTGCATCTCCTCCCGGGCATGCTGTAAAAATCAGCTAAGGGATTCGAGGGTTTCATTATTGTAAGGTGCCTACCTTGATGGGCTGACAACCTGTCACTACAGCAATATACACAGATTTATCTGGAATAACCCTCAAAACTTGTCAGACGTGGCGGAATGGCCTTTATTTAGGTCGTTTACGCTCTGCCTACCCCATTAGGGATGAAGGTGTGATTATATAATATGTTTATGAATATTAACCTTATATTAACTTAATAAATTAATGAGAAATAAGAGCTCTGATCTGAATTTAGGCATTTGACTAGACTTGGTAGAGTTTTCGGCGATGAAGGTCCAGGTTCGATTCCTGGTTATATTTTGTAGAAATTATAGGGTATATTTTATTTTTATTTATTTATTTAAATATTTAAAATTTATTGTATCTAGGTACTGAATAGTAGATTCATAGACTAGGGTGGAAGAGAATCAATTCCCGAGGTAGTTAGACGCCCGAGCGCAGCGAGGGCGGCTATAGTCCGAGAGGAATTGATTCTTCTACCCGTGGCAATGACTCTACTTTTCATTTAGAATATGAGGAAAATAAAAGTAGTTAGCACAAAAATATCGCACAGAAGTCCGTCACAGATACATAAAAGAACAGATTTTACTATCCCGCCAATTTGTGTTGACTTTTTAATTATTATTTTTTAATTTTGTCGCGGCACTCGCATCGCAAGTTTGCGCTAAATTCACACTGGCCAGTGACACTAGCTGGTTAAAAAGTCACGACATTTCATAAAGTTTTTTTTTTTAATATGAAAAAAAGTCTTCACAGCTGACAGCAATTCAAGCAGTTCTATTTTTAAAGTTCATTCCCGCCCTAGGGTGGGGATGAAATTTGTATGAGTTATTCCTTCCCTGTGAAAGGAAAGCAGCATCTTCCACCCAATAGTCAGATCAAAACAACACTACTTTCCGAGTATGAGAAATGAAAAATTGTTTTCACCCTAGGGCGGGAATGAACTTTAAAAATAGAACTGCTTGAATTGCTGTCAGCTGTGAAGACTTTTTTTCATATTAAAAAAAAAAACTTTATGAAATGTCGTGACTTTTTAAGCAGCTAGTGTCACTGGCCAGTGTGAATTTAGCGCAAACTTGCGATGCGAGTGCCGCGACAAAATTAAAAAATAATAATTAAAAAGTCAACACAAATTGGCGGGATAGGCTCGTATTTATAAAGCGATCTCAAGATTGAGAGCAATATTAAGTATGGATTTGACAGATCGTTTTGTACTGAAGTGACATTTCTGAGACAAACTCAAACTCGCTGTCACTCTTGAGAGCTGATTATAAATACGGGCCTTTTTATTTTCCTCATATTCTAAATGAAAAGTAGAGTCATTGCCACGGGTAGAAGAATCAATTCCTCTCGGACTATAGCCGCCCTCGCTGCGCTCGGGCGTCTAACTACCTCGGGAATTGATTCTCTTCCACCCTAGTCTATGAATCTACTATTTTTTATTCAAGCAGTTTTTTTAAGAAGAAAAGAAAGAAAGATTTTTTTTATATTTGGTAGGTACCTACCAGTTATTATTATTACAATTAGACAACTTAAACTAAATAGCCTAAAAGTTACAATCGATACCGAAAAGGTTCTCAGCTCAGCATGTGCTAGTCTAAGACTGTAGCGCTGGTTTTCAGCAGGGATCTTACTAAACTAACTTAACCTAAGCATAATATGTATTACTTACAACAAAATAGGAAAACTAATTAAAAAATTTTCGCTGGGCATAAATAACAAATGGTTGATAAATATTTAATTACTTATTGTTATACCTGCCATATGTTATTGCTAGTATTTTCTATTCCATAGTTAGTTATCTGCTTTTCGCCTTAGCTAACATAAAGTTTATTGTTATCAACTAGGTAAACTAATTAATTTGTTCTGATTAAATACTGCACAATACAACAGTACTTTTACCTTGCAGTCTGCAAGAACAATCACTAGTATAGGTACAATTAATTTGCATTTTAGAAATTAAATTGAGTTCTCGTTTAAATGAGCATTTTCATAATCTAATAAGTACCTATATCTACGCTTAATTAACTTCTACGCGTGTACCTAAATATTTACCTGATTTAAAGTAGTTACCTACCTACAACCTTAATATATAAAATAAACATTTGTTGGCTTACTTCTACTTTACTTACACTTCGCTTGTGGAAAAATGTTATCAATAGGAAATAGAGATAAAACCGTTAATTAATGCTATAATAGCTTCAAATACCGCACAGTGTTTAATTGTTTACTTCGAAGTTCAGTTTTTTAGTCTAATTAGGCAACGTGTGAAGGAAAGTTGTAAAAAATTACATTTCATTCTAATGATTTGGTGACCATGAATTTTAAAGCGGTATTATGTTCACATTTGTTAATAGTATTATCCTTGACTTTCGTTGCAAGTGAGTATTTTTTTTGTTTAGTTTTGTTTTTTGTGTGTAATGTACCTATGTAATGTTTCAAAGTAATGATCAAAAGTGGAATTCATCTCAGCGTTAGTACTTGTATTTCCTTTTATATCTGATTATTTGAATGTCACAGGTAAAACTCAAAAAAAGAGGGATGTAAATATATATCCTGACATGGACTCCTATGGCATTACATGGATGTATTTCCCTGATGGAGATGGTATTCCTCGTCGTATTTCATTGGAAATGCCACCATTAGATTTCTTTCGAAGTTCTTATTGGGTATCCGGAGAAATACAATACAGACTCTACACAAAGTAAGATTCTAATTATAGAAAATTTAAAACAACTCTTACTTCTCTTACTAGGTATACAATACAATACAAAATACTTTATTGCACTTAAGGAGACAAATACACAGTAATACACAAACAACATAACAAAAGTACAACATAGGCGGCCTTATTGCTAAGGTAGCAATTTCTGCCAGGCAACCTTTAGGTGATAGGAAAGTACGTAGCAGTTAGCGGGATAGTGCAAAAAACTATTTACAGACAACACACAGTAATACTTATAATACTTATACGAGTAGGTACACACTATTACAAAAATATATACCTAATAAAATAGACTAATATATACCTTATAATAAACTAATACATACTCTATGAAAGAGAGGATAATGCATAATTATTTTCAATCAGTAACGGATAAGGGAATGACAGGCAGTGAAGTGAAGAATAAGTGAAAGGAACAAAAGGTTAGGATGGGTCCTGTAAAAAATGCTTCTTAATTCGCCCCTTGAAAGTGTCAAGAGACGGTGCTCGTCGAATATCTTCGGGCAGGGAGTTCCACAGCTTGATGGCTCGCACTGTGAAGGACTTAGCATAGAAATCGGTAGTGTGTTATACCTACTGCTATCAACCAGAATAAAATACATGTAGGTATAAGGTACAAAATTTATGAGGAAAATAGAACCTTCCTGAATGAAGTTAATTTTTATCTGATAAATTTTAGCATAAAATGCTCTAAATTAATTGAACTCTACTGAAAAAGACCGTAAAACAAAAGAGAGAGTGTTTTAACTATAGGTACTTCTTCTTTTTCACCGGATGACTGAACTACTAGATAAGATACAACAAGTATGTAGGTATATTTAGAATATAATAACTTTCATTTCAGATATAATAAACAAAATTACGTAGTTTTAAATGATTCAGCGGAACCGCTCAACAGCACAAATCCAAAAATAATAGAGAATCTTCGAAAAGTACCAATAAAGATGGTTACACATGGTTGGGAATCGTCTGGTGACAAAAGCGCGGTACTTGGCATCAAAGATGCTTATTTGGACACTGAAGATGTGAATGTTATAGGAGTAGATTGGGGAAGCATATCAGAGTCAATTCTATACCCAGTGGTAGCAGTGCAGACGTCTCCAGTAGGAGAGTCAGTTGGGTCGTTCATAGATGCGCTCAGTGAGCGTTACGGAATACCTGGTGATAGATTTCACCTTATAGGCCACAGTTTGGGGGCCCATGTGATGGGGAATGCTGGAGCCGCTAGCAAACTCAATGTCTCCCGGATAACAGGTCAGTGTCTACAGGATTGATTTAGCTTTCCGGCCTAAAGCTAATCGATCGAGTCAGGAATACCATACTGCGCTCTAAAACGCAAGTATCTGATGTAGCCCGAACAGCAGCCAAGTTGAAGTGGGATTGGGCGGTCATGTCTGCCGTATGCCAGAGGAACTTTCGGCAAAAGTCAGTACTGAATGGAAGCCACCCACCAGGAATCGACGCCGCGGAAGACCCCGTCGCAGGTGGCGCGACGAGCTGGATACATTTTCAAAGGACTGGCGCCTGGAGGCTCAAAATAGGGATGAGTGGAAGGAGAAGAGGGAGGCCTTTGACCAGCAGTGGGATGATATAGGCTAAGTAAGATAAGATAAGTAAGTAAGATAGGTACCTACTTACCTACTTACACATGCCATAAAAATGTAAATAATTAATATCTAACGTAGGTAACTAATTATATATGACTTATATTTTTCAGGTCTAGATCCAGCACGACCTCTTTTTGAGGTCCCGCCAATACCGAAAAGTTTTAAGCTAGATGCTTCAGATGCAGAATTCGTTGACATTATCCACACTTGTAGATCTGTGCTAGGTGTAGAAGATGCCATTGGAAATGCCGATTTCTTCCCAAACAAAGGAAATGCACCTCAGCCAGGATGTAATGGACCTCAATCTTTATTTGGTAAGAAGATCAAATAAATCAATTCACTTAGGTACCTTCTATTTTTAATAAAGTCTAGGTAGGCAGTGCAATTCAGTCCCCTGAAAACCATATTCGTGTGCTCCTTAATAAAATCGTGTATGTTTCCAGAGGCTTGTAGCCATAGCAGATCCCACATGCTGTTTGCTGATTCCGTTCGACGTCCGAAATCGTACCCAGCCTACTACTGTAGCGATTGGAACGCTTTTACAAGCGATAAATGCAATGTTTCCACTACCTTTTTAGGAGAAAAAGCTAACAGAACCGCACATGGAACATTTTTTTTGGAAACTAATGGCAATATGCCATTTGGATTAGGTAATACTCGTACAAGATAAGTTTCATAATAACATAAGGATCCTATCCTTGGATCCTATCTCATTTCTTGCAATAAAAAAATAACATCCTATTTTATGCTTTTTGTTTATCGATTTCAAAGCTCATTGCATTTATCTGGGGACACGGCTAGTGCCCTCGACAATATAGGTAATTGACTTCCCCATACAAACTGACCACCTCTATCAGACAATTTGTAGGTACGGGGAAGCCATTTCTTTTTATTTCCTAAAAGAATTTCCTTGTGGATGCTGTTCTGTTTCATTAACTGAGCACTGAGCAATTCGGTATGATCACCTGTATCTAAGGTACCAGTTTCTTATTTTTATCTGATAGATCATCTAATTTGAAGAATATTTTCATCATAAAGCATGGCAATAACACTAGTTCCGAGCCGAAAGGTATCAAAACTTTTTTGTGTAAAGCAAATTCTATTCATGCTACTTTTCGGCTCCGAATAGGTATAGTGTTTTTGGCATGCCTTTAAAAAATCATAATTAATTAATTTATTATGATAAAAATATTATTCAAATTGTTCAAATTAGATGATCTATCAGATAGAAATAAAAAACTGGTACCTACCCTTAGCAGGTTATCATACCGAATTGAGCAATCCCTTTCAGTTTGCGGGAAACTGTCCCTTACACCCGGTATGTGTTATGAAATCTCTGGCATTCAGGACGTGACTAGACTAGTATTAAAATAAATCGTCTGGAGCAAGAATTTATCACCGCGGAAAGTAGTGAAGTACCTACCTACTTGACTGAATGCTCCTCAAAAGTCGGCTTCGAAAACGGCTTTTATTAGTCACCGTTGATGCTCTGTCTACCCTGTAAGTATGCAAAAAGCCCAGTTTCATCGTGTCGTGCGTTGCCAACTTGAATATATTGAGCCGCTTTGACATTACAAAATAAATGTTGGTAACTATACCAAAAATGTTTGGGGTCTTTTACAATTTTACTGACGTGAAGTTGCATTCGTACGCCCATATTTGCAATGTTTTTATAAACATGTCTAGCAACACAGCTAGCAACACTGGTCGGAACTGTCAATTTGTATTCTCTTTGCTGTCAAAATAATAAATATGGGGGCGAGCAGCTAGTAGACGCTTTACAATTATTTACTCAGTGGTAGACAGACAGCTAAAACGTAGCGTATTGTATTATCTTTGGCTAAAACGCAAGTGATTATCTACTCAGTGCAGACAGCAAGTAGCACAGAACACTACTCACAGATTACCTAGTATGTCTACTATCTACTACTTACTCTAGGGCGGCAAGTAGAAGTAGAATATATTTTTTTTTTTATTTATTAAATAAGTATATAAGATATTAAAACGCAATTTAACGTACTTACCCAACTAAAAATATTTACAAGTCTTGCACTTAACCCATCTAGTCTTAAAATAAAGAAAATGAACAAGAAGCGTAACGTTAGTTTTATAAAGCCTGAAGACCCTGAGTTTCTGAAGGTTTTGAAGAAGCAAGCTGGGTACGACGACAAGAATCACAAGTTTGACGAGCTGCAGAATGCTGAAAGTGACTTTGTTGATGACGAGGATAGTGAACAACCGCAGGTAACTAACAAGCTTTTGTATTTATTTTACTACACTACACTATTGTGTAATTGTGTAGTGTAGCTTAAAAAAATGGATTAACCCGGTTATATAATATAATTTCATCGCGTTTTTATTTTCACAAAAAGCATAGGTACCTACTCAGTAAAATTTTTCATGACATCAAATCAGAAATCAAGTCTAAGAGTGCGTTCACGGGCGCACCTAGGGGAAACCGTTAGAGCGACTTTTAATCTGACAGCTCGCGTAAACCCCCGTTCATGCACGCACTTGCACCTGTCAGGATGAAATTTCCCCTGACAGGCGCTTCAAAACGGGGCTTTATCAACTGTCAAAGTGAAAAGTTCCCCTAACCTTGCGCTAACCGTGCGCCCGTGAACGTACCCTAACAGAGTTAATCAGAATAAATGAAATTAATTTTACATCTGCATTTTTTTTTGTCAAGGTAGTGGTGCTCAAGCCTGGTGATCTCACAGCAGAGGAAGCTGAAGAAGAGAAGAAACGGCTAGAAAAAGAAGAGTCAGAAGCCAAAGCTGACCTCAACCAGAGAGTCATATTCAAAGCAAAAAAGCCTAAAACTATGGACCCAGAAACAAACAAACGAAAAATAGATGACAAAAGCAAATCTGGCAAAGGGAAAAAGAGTAAACAGTTATTATCATTTGGTCATGAAGATGAAGATGATGATGCAGATGATTAAAGAATAAGGCAAATAAAAAAGATACAATATTTTAACAGTTATTATCATTTGGTCATGAAGATGAAGATGATGATGCAGATGATTAAAGAATAAGGCAAATAAAAAAGATACAATATTTTCTTTTCAATTTGTTTATTTATTTATTATTATCAACTTAATCTATTACACTATGTTGCACTTTTTCCACCTTCATCATGACTGCGTCTTTTCTTTAACTTTCCTCTTGAACCATTAGTTGTAAGCGAAGGGTCGTTCTTGTAATAAGACAATTCAACTTCATTTTCATACTCTAAAAGCTTGCGTAGAAGGAATTTCCTCTCTTCTTTAACAATTACTATGCTTTCCTGAATTCTAGCTACTTCGTCACACAATGCTGCATTTTCCTGAAATAAATTACCATTATAGTATTAGTAGAGCCTACTTCTTCCTATATTAAAGAAATTAAGTAGAAATTCTTATGAAGGTTATATGTATGATGCATTTGCTTGTATTTTGGTAACTCACCAAAATCAATCCTTTGATTCTTTTTTTCATGAATTTATACTTTTTTCGATATCGTTTGTTCTGTTTATCATTTGTCATATTGTTCATCTTGATTTATAGCACTGCTGTGTTCAAATATTAGCTGGCTAGAGACCTGTTTCAGATCAAAAACAAAACGGAATAAAATAAATAAATAAACACAAAACAGTTTTTTTTTTTATATATTCTCCCGTTTGGGAAGGCGAAGAGCGGAGCCCATGCAGCCTAGTCTTCAGAGTGTATTTTCTTTTGTCTTCTTATACCTAATCTAACCTACGCTAACCTAAAAGTCATTGGAATGCGCCAGTGATTCACATTCCAATGCTCAACAGACTTTTGCGCGGAGATAACAATCCGAATCGTACGGTAGCGCCTTCCTTTGCTTCTTACTCCCGCCATATTGTTCCTCGTCAGCAGATCATTATGTTAAATCCACCACATTAAATACAACAAACACTGCAAGGAACTAATTTAGAACAGCGAGGAACAAAGTCCGTCAGATTTTTCATGCTCCCCGCGCAAAACCCCAACCTAACCTAACCTAACCTAGAACTCATTAGATCGCGAATGGCCGCCATCTAATGCTCTAATCTCATGATTAACGCGGGAGTGTCGAGTCGAACCATATAGGATTTCTGTACTTCATTTCTTACTTTCACCACATTGTCTTTCACTACCGGCACATTATTATGCTAATCCCACTACACTAACACAATAATAACCGCGAAAAACTAAATTAGATAGCCAGAAATTCAGTCCATACGTGTGATTCGTTACGGTTCCCGCGCAAAACCACACAGAAGGGAGAGGCAAAGGTTACAAGCACTTACAGCCATATCTACTAAATCGTAATAAATAACTAATTTTTTTCTCAGCTATCTGTACTATATTCTATAACACATAGCTATAACAGCATCACATAATATTTACAATAATAATAACAACCATAAATGCTAAAAAAATAAAGTGAGTTTTCCTCAATGCCATCCCACCGCATGATCTTTTTTAAAATTGCCGCGTGCGACGATTGATCCGATTGATTGAACCATAGACAAAACTCACTTGAACTGCCGTTTTACACTTTGCAACTGTTTGAGATTGCATACGATTTCTTGGATGTATATTTTTAATCTTTGGCTTATGGATTTATTGGTAGAATGAAAAAAAAAAACTCGTTAAAAAAATAGCAGCCGGCTAGTCTGTGTATTTATTTATTTTATTTATTTATTGAGAATTGTTGAAATAATGTGAAATAAAATGACGACCGCAATATCAGAATTCAAACATTTATTCCCCATTGATAGCATACAAAAAGTATGCGATCTCTTCGAGGAGCAACTGCGCAGTGGGAAGGAGCCCGACTTGGCTTTGTTTTCAATAATCGTAGGTGCAGTTGAAAATAACCTTACCAATGTGAAAAATGGTGATAAGGACCTCAGTCAGCGGATCCTCTTGGTCAGAGATCCAACTTTGGATCTGAACGTGTCGAGTAAGGATGACAGAAAGCTGGTGAAGATGAAATTTCCCTCTGTGGAGTGGGAGGAGGTGAAATCTCTTTACGATCGGTTTGTGTCACTGATGCGAAGTGGCGTGGACGCGAAGTTGGTCAGCGGAGAATTTGCGACGCGCGAACTTGTAAAACGAGTGGCCGACGTGGTCTGGAACTCGCTTACCCGCAGTTATTACAAAGACCGCGCACACCTCCAGTCCATTTATAGCTTCCTCACAGGCAATAAACTGGACTGTTTTGGAGTAGCTTTCGCTGTGACGGCAGGCTGCCAAGTCTTGGGGAAAAGAGATGTTCACTTGGCATTATCAGAAGACCATGCTTGGGTTGTTTTTGGTAAAGACGGCACAGATACTGCAGAAGTAAGTATTATTTCTCGCTGTGTTAAAACTACAATAATTATGGTTATAGATAATAGATATAAAGAAAATAAATATTGGTGAGTTCAATTCAGTTCCATTTTATAGGTTCAGGTAAACATTCAGTTTCACCATAAAATTTAGTTATTTTCCATTTTTACATCTTATTATTTTTACTTACATTTTCTAAGTTTTGCTTGTAATTTTTTAGGTAACATGGCATGGTAAAGGCAATGAAGATAAGCGTGGCCGATCAGTGGGCGAAGGTGTGCTGGCTCACTCGTGGCTGTATGTCGCAGGGAAGCCCGTTGTATGTTCCCGTGTGATGGAATTGGCTGCCCTGGTCTCCTCAATCAATCCAACCCTCACTGCCACCCTGGATGTCCATGAGGTGGCACTAATGCAACACAAACTCTTGTGGCAACTATATGACCATGGTAAATAATTATAGTCTGAGAGCTTATGACGTAATTAGACAATGCATTCATTAATATTTTTAAATTAAATTTGTACCTACTGAATACTGGTTAAATACAAAAGAGCTAATGTTTTATAGAATGTAGAATTACAAAAAAAATATAACTGTTAGAGTCTGTTCGAAAAGAGAACAGGCATAGAATCGGAGGGCGCACATTTGTATTAACTATCCCACGGCTGGTTGCGTGGCGTTTATGCCTAGGTCTTTGACCTAAAACCTCCAAAATTTAATGTAGAAGGTTACTGTTAAAGACTTCGGCATAATCCTCACACGACCAAGCGACAGTTAATTAAATACAAATGCGCGCCCTCAAATTCCATGCCTGTTCTCTTTTCGAACAGACTCTAGCTGCAAAATTTCATTTTTTTAATTTTTTTTTTTTTTAGTAATACGGAATTTTTAATGTAAATACTGGCTCAATTACTCTGCATATGTTAAAGACCTAACGCATTGCAAACTTACATTTGTTTCAGGACATCTTGATGCATATCCCATGGCTTTAGGAAACCTTGGTGACTTGGATGATTATATGAAAATATCAAGTTGTTCAGATGATGCAGAGGATGCAAAATTGAAAGACGATATCACTCATTCTCGCCCAAATGGAACTCCAAGGCCTGATTCAGCATCACTGTATGCACAAGCTATTAGATCTGCTAGGACACATTACGAAGATAGACATGTATATCCATATACCTTCCAAGGTGGATATTATCATCGCCATAAGATGTATAAAGAAGCATTTAATGCTTGGGCATGTGCTGGTGATGTTATCCGACAGTAAGTTATTTATTTAGTTAACAAGCTAATAGTAGAGTTAAGAATAATTTTGATTACTTTTCATATACTTTTCTATTACAGTTATAACTACTCCCGCGATGACGAAGAGATCTACAAAGAATTTGCAGAAATTGCAAATGAGTTAATACCTCCAATAATGAAAGCAGAAAGTTCTGGTCATTCAGCACGATCTATTTTGAAAGATCCAGAGTGCTTTGCATCTTTATTAAGGTATGTTGTTAGAGCAGTAATATTATAAAGTAATTTATGTTTTATAGAATCAAATTTAATAACAATTTTTATTTTTTACAGATTTTATGACGGAATTTGCAAATGGGAAGAAGGAAGCCAAACTCCTATATTACATATTGGATGGGCGAAACCACTTGTCAGCACAATATCAAAATTTGATGCCGAGGTAAGAGCGCAAGTACACATTGTTTGCAGCCCCGAAACTGGTGAAGAAGAATGCCCTAAAAAAGATTCTCAAAAAGAAAATGGTGATGAGAAAGAGGAAGAGAAAGATAAATGGAATAATAATGCCGATAATACCGCAATGTCAGTAAGGGAACAGTTAACTGCTGCTGTGAATAGTCGACCGCGCGTTACTCTTTACAGTCACAAAATGGCAGCGTTGAAGCCACTTCTCTTAGCTGAACGTCTGAACACACATGCATTGCAGTTGCAGTTAACTGCACAAAGCCAGTTGCAGAGACCTCAGGCCCCAGCAAAGCGAAGAGACGACGATGAGCAAAACACCACGACGACCACCGGCCGCGCCAAACGCGCTCGAAGGGAACGCTAAATGAAAGCCTCTGAAATCAACTAATACGCTTTTTGACAGACTGCGGTAACGTCTTATCGGTGATGTATTTTAGAGGTATATCTATATTAAAATTTGTATTATATCATGAAAATAGGTGTCATGATGATTAAGTTTATTACATTTATTGTCATTCTTAACTAGCGACCTTCTAAAAGGGTTTCTATTTCTAGTTCTTCTTGTAGGGCGATTTATTGCTGTGATCAAAGTAAAGTCCCACCTTCATATTCAGACCTTAAAGGTAAGAATTTATTTTAATAATGGATCATAATATATGAGCACAGTGAACAATAAACTGATATTAAGTGATTTTATTTTATATTGTTAAGATTGTTATAGTCCTTTCCTAAACAAGGAATAAGTTAATACACGATTATGACCTGAGCCTGCCTTCTCTCGCCTTGGTTGCATGGCAATCCAGTGCACCTGGCTGGATATTATTTGTAAGTTTTTGCTGTCTGTAATTCCGTACTTAAAATGTCGTTATATGATATATGTATACTATTTAATTATATTTTTATAGTAATATTGGAAAATTTAAATTAAAATTAATGTTTGTTGTAGTGAATACCTATATCCAATTTAATACGGTATGTTTACGCAGTGCTAACTGTGAGGCTACAAAACTTTTCTTTTTTGGGTAGTAGATTCGACTGAGTTGAAAATGTGTACAAATGAAACAAATAATAATCTATTTAAAATATTTGTGATGTTAATGTTAAACTCTTGATGTATACTTTATAAAACAATACACAAATAATACAAACAAATCAAACTTGATCACGGGTAATTAATAGTAACAGAATAATCGTTATTAGTGTATTGTTTGATATTTTCAAATAGTATAAACTGTAGAACAGTTTAACTATTAGAGTCTCAGTGTTATCGATAATGAGAGTTAACAGTAAGTGTGCCCTTTGCGTGAACTAGTGTTCAAATATTATAAGACTGTATTATCTGCAAAATGAAAATGGTTTACCTACTCATTTAACAAACACTCGTTACTTTTATCACTTTTAACTGTTTCTTGGTTAGCAAGTTGGTCTATACAAGGTGTAAAAAAAAAAACTGACCGAACTGTAGAGTGTGATCCTACCCATGAAACTGAACAACTTAAACAAATATAAAAAATAAATAAATTGGCCATGGCCGCCCCGCCCACAGCCCCGCCCCATACAAAATAGGCATGTTGACTGGGTGGTTAAAAAAAAATCATAACGTTTATACCTTAAAACTGATGGCTAAAATACTGTGGATCTCATTCATCATTTAAAAAATAATCAAGTTAAAAATAAAGAAGTTATTGATCTCTGTCTACGATTTGAGTAGTCAACATTTACTTGCGTGTGCCGTCATAACCCAGTATTCAAATAGCGTATTACTATTTGACTACTAGTCAAATCAGCAACTTTTTATGAAATGTCAAAAACAATAACTCGAATAATAATTTGGCTCTGCCATAATAGAATAGGTTCTATTATGGCAGAGCCATAATATTATTTCGTATTTCAACCTATGGTAGGATAGGATTAGGATCCTACCATACGTTTGGTCAGCATTTTTTTTACCTTCTATATTCTACCAAATTAGGTAGAGTTATTTTGGTACTCATAATTATAGTGAAAGAATAAAGTGGATGCCTCAAATATCTAGATTCATTTTAAAGTGCAGAAAACTCACGAAGTTATACTTTTACACAATTTAAACCACTGCACGCGCGACGTTGCCAAATTTATACCATCGACATCGGATGTCCGAAATTGCAAAATTCCAATGCGCACAGTTGTAGTTCACACAACGTAGCTGGTTTTATTATCATTATTTATTTGTAATATTGTTGGCTACACTACACGGGATTGTCCATTAAAAATTCCGGGGACATCCATATTAATATCAACATTTCGATGCAAGTACATAAA
Organism: Scrobipalpa atriplicella; assembly: GCA_029255725.1. Classification (NCBI taxonomy): domain Eukaryota; kingdom Metazoa; phylum Arthropoda; class Insecta; order Lepidoptera; family Gelechiidae; genus Scrobipalpa; species Scrobipalpa atriplicella. The sequence goes on along the minus strand of JARACY010002958.1, from coordinate 2,520 downwards.
TAACTCTACCTAATTCCGGGCCCTGGTTATTAAATGTGCAAAATGATAATCAATAACAAAAATCCTATTCCTACAATGTGGTTGAAAGAGTTCTTCTAAGTCTAATTTTAACGCTATTGTTATCTGCGTGGTTTTAGTGCCTTACTGGAAACCTAATCAAGTCATCCAAATGCACTTCAATTCAAGTCTCTCCATGTTATTGGTCGATCAGCTTGCTTTCTATCACCTAAAATTAAAATACAAAAAGATCTAGCTATAAGGCCAATGAGTTTTTAAGCCTTATAGAAAAACATTTAGAATTTACCCTCATTTTTTTCGCATTGGTGATAAATATAAATCGTTGTAGGCCTGCATGATATTTTAAAAATGGGAAGCTGGTAAAGGTACTTCAAAATTTTCGTTTGTTTGTTTCTGGGTCCATAGTTTTAGGCTTTTTTGCTTTGAATATGACTCTCTGGTTGAGGTCAGCTTTGGCTTCTGACTCTTCTTTTTCTAGCCGGTATAAATTTGGCAACGTCGCGCGTGCAGTGGTTTAAATTGTGTAAAAGTATAACTTCGTGAGTTTTCTGCACTTTAAAATGAATCTAGATATTTGAGGCATCCACTTTATTCTTTCACTATAATTATGAGTACCAAAATAACTCTACCTAATTTGGTAGAATATAGAAGGTAAAAAAAATGCTGACCAAACGTATGGTAGGATCCTAATCCTATCCTACCATAGGTTGAAATACGAAATAATATTATGGCTCTGCCATAATAGAACCTATTCTATTATGGCAGAGCCAAATTATTATTCGAGTTATTGTTTTTGACATTTCATAAAAAGTTGCTGATTTGACTAGTAGTCAAATAGTAATACGCTATTTGAATACTGGGTTATGACGGCACACGCAAGTAAATGTTGACTACTCAAATCGTAGACAGAGATCAATAACTTCTTTATTTTTAACTTGATTATTTTTTAAATGATGAATGAGATCCACAGTATTTTAGCCATCAGTTTTAAGGTATAAACGTTATGATTTTTTTTTAACCACCCAGTCAACATGCCTATTTTGTATGGGGCGGGGCTGTGGGCGGGGCGGCCATGGCCAATTTATTTATTTTTTATATTTGTTTAAGTTGTTCAGTTTCATGGGTAGGATCACACTCTACAGTTCGGTCAGTTTTTTTTTTTACACCTTGTATAGACCAACTTGCTAACCAAGAAACAGTTAAAAGTGATAAAAGTAACGAGTGTTTGTTAAATGAGTAGGTAAACCATTTTCATTTTGCAGATAATACAGTCTTATAATATTTGAACACTAGTTCACGCAAAGGGCACACTTACTGTTAACTCTCATTATCGATAACACTGAGACTCTAATAGTTAAACTGTTCTACAGTTTATACTATTTGAAAATATCAAACAATACACTAATAACGATTATTCTGTTACTATTAATTACCCGTGATCAAGTTTGATTTGTTTGTATTATTTGTGTATTGTTTTATAAAGTATACATCAAGAGTTTAACATTAACATCACAAATATTTTAAATAGATTATTATTTGTTTCATTTGTACACATTTTCAACTCAGTCGAATCTACTACCCAAAAAAGAAAAGTTTTGTAGCCTCACAGTTAGCACTGCGTAAACATACCGTATTAAATTGGATATAGGTATTCACTACAACAAACATTAATTTTAATTTAAATTTTCCAATATTACTATAAAAATATAATTAAATAGTATACATATATCATATAACGACATTTTAAGTACGGAATTACAGACAGCAAAAACTTACAAATAATATCCAGCCAGGTGCACTGGATTGCCATGCAACCAAGGCGAGAGAAGGCAGGCTCAGGTCATAATCGTGTATTAACTTATTCCTTGTTTAGGAAAGGACTATAACAATCTTAACAATATAAAATAAAATCACTTAATATCAGTTTATTGTTCACTGTGCTCATATATTATGATCCATTATTAAAATAAATTCTTACCTTTAAGGTCTGAATATGAAGGTGGGACTTTACTTTGATCACAGCAATAAATCGCCCTACAAGAAGAACTAGAAATAGAAACCCTTTTAGAAGGTCGCTAGTTAAGAATGACAATAAATGTAATAAACTTAATCATCATGACACCTATTTTCATGATATAATACAAATTTTAATATAGATATACCTCTAAAATACATCACCGATAAGACGTTACCGCAGTCTGTCAAAAAGCGTATTAGTTGATTTCAGAGGCTTTCATTTAGCGTTCCCTTCGAGCGCGTTTGGCGCGGCCGGTGGTCGTCGTGGTGTTTTGCTCATCGTCGTCTCTTCGCTTTGCTGGGGCCTGAGGTCTCTGCAACTGGCTTTGTGCAGTTAACTGCAACTGCAATGCATGTGTGTTCAGACGTTCAGCTAAGAGAAGTGGCTTCAACGCTGCCATTTTGTGACTGTAAAGAGTAACGCGCGGTCGACTATTCACAGCAGCAGTTAACTGTTCCCTTACTGACATTGCGGTATTATCGGCA
>JARACY010002957.1:0-37367 GCA_029255725.1 Scrobipalpa atriplicella | reverse complement strand
ACACGTTCCTTCAATTAGTAGAATTGGCCAAAGAAATGAGCAACCGAGTTGTTTTTCCGTATTTTGTTAAGCCGTGGGTTAAAATATCAAAATTTGCACACAAATTACTTTTGGTTTCGTTACAAAGTATTGAAACTATGCTTAACATGCATAGTCAGTCATGGAAGGTGGGGCGATGATATTCGTAAGAAATTGGATGAGAACGGTCTGAACACCGAGCTGAGTGGCGTGCCATGGGAGAGGCCTATGTCCAGCAGTGAACTGATAACAGGCTGATCATGATGACGATAAATAAACATAACTGATGTATTATTAGGGCCCGTATTTAAAATCAGCTCTCAAGAGTGACAGCGAGTATGAGTTCGTATCAGAAATGTCATTTCAGTACAAAACTACCTGTCAAATCCATACTTAATATTGCTCTCAATCTTGAGATCACTTTATAAATATGAGCCTAGATTTATTAGAATATACCCCTTCTCTATTTCAAACTAACTATGCATGTACAGTCGGTGCCAACTTTATGACATGTATTCACATTTGGTTGCACTTTATTCATACTTATGAGAAGTTTTGAATATATCAACCGAAGTATTGTAATGATCATACATTCATACGTGTATGCATAATTTGTTATTGGTATTGGTAGACCACACGCAAAATCTTGCAGAAATGCATTTTGTCTGAAATTATTTACTTAATTGAAATTTGCTTAGATGACACATATTTTAAGGTAAAGGAGAATTAGGTAAGTGAACTGCAACTGCAAACTAAAATACTTAGGTACCTACATAATTATAATTTTGGGTTTTCAAAGTGTGCTTATACCTACCACAGTTTTATTTCAGTCAGCAAATTAAGTAGCTTTATTCTTGTGTCTATCAAACCTAACCTAGCGAGACTTTAGCGTGAAATGGTACGTAACAATCATATCAAGGTTTTGCCAGTTATGGCGTAAATGCTTTATGTGGCGTAGATCTTTATCACTGCCTACCCCGTAAGGAATAAAGAGGTGACTACATACGATATATACGTAAGTATACGTCCACAAAACTCTTTAATAACAGGTAGTATTCATTGAGTAACTAAAATACCTCATTACCATAACATAACACTTTTTCTGCTGACTCTGCACTTAATTTTATAAGAACTTGAACAAAACCGCTCTATATTGTAAGACGTATGGTGATTGGACAGCTGTAAGATATATTTATACAGCCACTAGCCGTATAACGGTTGTATAATTGCTACGAAACTAAATATAAGGCGACCTTCTGTGCCGGTGGCGCTAGAGCATTCATTTAGAACTGGTTTATAGATCTCAACGATAGATTGTTGATAGTGTTGTGATCTATACTTATTGCTTTTATTTTTAGCTGATACAAAATCAATTGGGTGAATAGGATTGTTTTTAAAGATGGAATTGACAACGATATAGCTACATGCACTCCTTTTATCTTTCGAGTGTGAGGTGAAACAGGCTGCAGCGCTTCCTGTGAATATACTTAAGCTCGTATTTATAAAGCGATCAAGATTGAGAGCAATATTAAGTATGGATTTGACAGACCGTTTTGTACTGAAATGAAATTTCTGATACGAAATCAAACTCGCTGTCATTCTTGAGAGCTGATTATAAATACGGGCCTTAATAATTTGGACTGCGGTCAGCTCCTCGTATCCCTGAGGGATGCCCATGTCCCCAGTGGACTGTAACTGACTGATGTAACACTGCGGTCTGGAAATCTAGTCTTAACCTGTATTCTGTAACTGTTACATACCGTATATCAACACGGTCACATTCAGTTATATATTTAAAAACAATACCTTATCTATCTGAACTGCGCAAGGGCACAAATTCTAGTAGTGTTTGACATGTTAAATCATCGCAACTGTCATTAGTTGACATCTGTACGCGTGATTAATTGTACTCTGTGGTGATTGCTTCTGATGCAAGCAGCTGGCCATGGATTAGCAGGTAACATCGACACATGTCATGTCAAGACGACCTTCGGTCTCTTCCTTGGGCTCTCGGTCCGAAGGTCCTGGGTTCTATTCCCGTAGAGAGCACACAAAGTTGATACAGCAATTTAAGATATTGTTTCCAGATTAAATAGAATTAGTGCAGGTTGAATCATCTGATAGTCCGAGAAGTTAAAAGATTCCGTGCTTTTTTCCTCGATAGTTAATTGCACAAATTAACCTGCGTAACCTACGTTGTCTTAACTAAAATTGGAACAATCTTTATAGTGTGAATTGAACCCAAAATCCGATCTCAACTTCAACCAAGAATTAGACCACACAGGCAGTTTATCAGTGACTCCACCGATGGCCATTTTATTTTTAATTCCAATGAATCATCGTTGTCAGCACCAATTTATTAAAATTAACAGAATCACAAGACCTAATTTTATTAAAATAATTTATTTGAATTCGTATGCAATGGGAAACTTGATATTTTTTATTTTTTTCTAATTTAAGGTAAATATTTATGTTAATTTATGCAAAATGCAGGCAGTCAATTATGATTTTTTTAGACAATCATAATTTCCATTAGCTAGACTTAAATATATTTTAGTTTGCTGTAATACATTTAATCATGTCTAATTAAAGAATAAAAAGAATTATTAATAAATATTAATTATGATTAAGCGATGAAGTAAAAGTGAAATGGTTATTGGATATTTGATAAAATATTTAAATATAGCCAGTCAAGTCGTGTGTTTTGCGATGCCGAATTGCTACCAGTGTCATCACTAAAGATTAGGAAACTCTACTATAGCACGTAGGCATAATAGTAGACGCCTAAATACCTAGCTATTGCTATATGACCTAACTTGACCCCAGTGTGGTAAGAGTTAGCCAAGAGCGATAAGAAGTGTTTAGGTCCCTACATGTGCAACATTGATGTGATGTGCTAAGTTTTCTTTAGTTAATTTAACCCTGTCAAAGTTGTTGGTATAATTATACTTATAATTTTTTTTTTATATAACGAGAATCTTAGGTGTAAGTTTTTATTGAAAATGGAACTTAATATACAGTTAAAATAACAACATAAGAACAAATTGAATACTAAATTAAACAAACTGTTTAATAAGTAAACACTTATAATTATACTCCAGCAGTGGACTGTTGTGGCTGATGATGATGATGATGATACTTCTATGAAGTTCACTTTACTAAAACGCCAGTAGAGAAGAGATAATGAAATTTCATGTTTCAGGCGTCTTAGGGGCATGGCATTTAGGAAGCGGTGCGGTGCCGGTGCGTCGCCAATGCGACGTTTTTGTATAGAAACTTCAAATCAAGCTGCGCTGCGCAGACTTAAATTACATACAAAATTGACGCGCCTCCGTCTCGCCCGCGCCGCACCGCTTCCTATTTGCCATGCCCCTAAGTCGTTATTCTGGCTTTACATTTTTCAAAATTGGAAAAATTATTTATTGAAAGATACCTTATAACAAGATTTATTTTTATTTAACCCATGGTATAAGGTAAAAATTTAACCTAGAAATGTGACAGCCGGAATAATAATTGACATTTTATGTTTTTATTGGAAAACCAAGGCGGGCATATCTCTATAAGAAATCTTTTCCAGCCAAGTGGTATAAGTATTGGTAGGGATGAAAGATGGGACTTCACAGGATATAGGTACAATAAGTAAAACATAGGATAAGCTTGCAATTGCAATGTTCTAACAAAATTCGAAGATTAATAATCTAAGTTAGACTAGAGCACAGAAATCAGATCAGAAATTCTCTAAGTTAGAGCTATGTTAGAGCACATAATATATAGAGTTAGAAATAATAAACAAAGAGTTGCCATATCCTTCAAGTGTAGACCTAGACACGCTGTTAAAGATGTGTGACTGTACAAAGCCTTTCATCTGTGTTTAAGGTCCGTATTTATAATCAGCTCTCAAGAGTGACAGCGAGTTTGAGTTCGTATCAGAAATGTCATTCCAGTACAAAATTACCTGTCAAATCCGCACTCAATAATGCTCTCAATCTTGAGATCGCTTTATAAATACGAGCCTAAAAGCCTGTACTAGCCATGTCACTATGGGCCAATGTTTGCTATTGTTTTTTATACTGGTGGCGACAGGTGTTAGGGCGTGCAGTACTGGGGCTGTGTTGCCATATGTAGGGCAATTCTTTGTTTATTATTTCTAACTCTATATATTATGTGCTCTAACATAGCTCTAACTTAGAGAATTTCTGATCTGATTTCTGTGCTCTAGTCTAACTTAGATTATTAATCTTCGAAGTTTTGTTAGAACATTGCAATTGCAAGCTTATCCTATGTTTTACTTATTGTACCTATATCCTGTGAAGTCCCATCTTTCATCCCTACCAATACTTATACCACTTGGCTGGAAAAGATTTCTTATAGAGATATGCCCGCCTTGGTTTTCCAATAAAAAACATAAAATGTCAATTATTATTCCGGCTGTCACATTTCTAGGTTAAATTTTTACCTTATACCATGGGTTAAATAAAAATAAATCTTGTTATAAGGTATCTTTCAATAAATAATTTTTCCAATTTTGAAAAATGTAAAGCCAGAATAACGACTTAGGGGCATGGCAAATAGGAAGCGGTGCGGCGCGGGCGAGACGGAGGCGCGTGCAATTTTGTATGTAATTTAAGTCTGCGCAGCGCAGCTTGATTTGAAGTTTCTATACAAAAACGTCGCATTGGCGACGCACCGGCACCGCACCGCTTCCTAAATGCCATGCCCCTAAGACGCCTGAAACATGAAATAATAAACAAAGAATTGCCCTACATATGGCAACACAGCCCCAGTACTGCACGCCCTAACACCTGTCGCCACCAGTATAAAAACAATAGCAAACATTGGCCCATAGTGACATGGCTAGTACAGGCTTTTAGGCTCGTATTTATAAAGCGATCTCAAGATTGAGAGCATTATTGAGTGCGGATTTGACAGGTAATTTTGTACTGGAATGACATTTCTGATACGAACTCAAACTCGCTGTCACTCTTGAGAGCTGATTATAAATACGGACCTTACAACACAGATGAAAGGCTTTGTACAGTCACACATCTTTAACAGCGTGTCTAGGTCTACACTTGAAGGATATGGCAACTCTTTGTTTATTATTTCTAACTCTATATATTATGTGCTCTAACATAGCTCTAACTTAGAGAATTTCTGATCTGATTTCTGTGCTCTAGTCTAACTTAGATTATTAATCTTCGAATATTTTGTTAGAACATTGCAATTGCAAGCTTATCCTATGTTTTACTTATTGTACCTATATCCTGTGAAGTCCCATCTTTCATCCCTACCAATACTTATACCACTTGGCTGGAAAAGATTTCTTATAGAGATATGCCCGCCTTGGTTTTCCAATAAAAAACATAAAATGTCAATTATTATTCCGGCTGTCACATTTCTAGGTTAAATTTTTACCTTATACCATGGGTTAAATAAAAATAAATCTTGTTATAAGGTATCTTTCAATAAATAATTTTTCCAATTTTGAAAAATGTAAAGCCAGAATAACGACTTAGGGGCATGGCAAATAGGAAGCGGTGCGGCGCGGGCGAGACGGAGGCGCGTCAATTTTGTATGTAATTTAAGTCTGCGCAGCGCAGCTTGATTTGAAGTTTCTATACAAAAAACGTCGCATTGGCGACGCACCGGCACCGCACCGCTTCCTAAATGCCATGCCCCTAAGACGCCTGAAACATGAAATTTCATTATCTCTTCTCTACTGGCGTTTTAGTAAAGTGAACTTCATAGAAGTATCATCATCATCATCATCAGCCACAACAGTCCACTGCTGGAGTATAATTATAAGTGTTTACTTATTAAACAGTTTGTTTAATTTAGTATTCAATTTGTTCTTATGTTGTTATTTTAACTGTATATTAAGTTCCATTTTCAATAAAAACTTACACCTAAGATTCTCGTTATATAAAAAAAAAATTATAAGTATAATTATACCAACAACTTTGACAGGGTTAAATTAACTAAAGAAAACTTAGCACATCACATCAATGTTGCACATGTAGGGACCTAAACACTTCTTATCGCTCTTGGCTAACTCTTACCACACTGGGGTCAAGTTAGGTCATATAGCAATAGCTAGGTATTTAGGCGTCTACTATTATGCCTACGTGCTATAGTAGAGTTTCCTAATCTTTAGTGATGACACTGGTAGCAATTCGGCATCGCAAAACACACGACTTGACTGGCTATATTTAAATATTTTATCAAATATCCAATAACCATTTCACTTTTACTTCATCGCTTAATCATAATTAATATTTATTAATAATTCTTTTTATTCTTTAATTAGACATGATTAAATGTATTACAGCAAACTAAAATATATTTAAGTCTAGCTAATGGAAATTATGATTGTCTAAAAAATCATAATTGACTGCCTGCATTTTGCATAAATTAACATAAATATTTACCTTAAATTAGAAAAATAAAAAATATCAAGTTTCCCATTGCATACGAATTCAAATAAATTATTTTAATAAATTAGGTCTTGTGATTCTGTTAATTTTAATAAATTGGTGCTGACAACGATGATTCATTGGAATTAAAAATAAAATGGCCATCGGTGGAGTCACTGATAAACTGCCTGTGTGGTCTAATTCTTGGTTGAAGTTGAGATCGGATTTTGGGTTCAATTCACACTATAAAGATTGTTCCAATTTTAGTTAAGACAACGTAGGTTACGCAGGTTAATTTGTGCAATTAACTATCGAGGAAAAAAGCACGGAATCTTTTAACTTCTCGGACTATCAGATGATTCAACCTGCACTAATTCTATTTATATCTGGGCTCGAATTTATAAAGCGATCTCAAGATTGAGAGCAATATTGAGTGCGGATTTGACAATTAATTTTGTACTGGAATGACATTTCTGATACGATCTCAAACTCGCTGTCACTCTTGAGAGCTGATTATAAATACGGGCCTGGAAACAATATCTTAAATCGCTGTATCAACTTTGTGTGCTCTCTACGGGAATAGAACCCAGGACCTTCGGACCGAGAGCCCAAGGCATAGACCGAAGGTCGTCTTGACATGACATGTGTCAATGTGTTACCTGCTAATCCATGGTCTGCTTGCATCAGAAGCAATCACCACAGAGTACAATTAATCACGCGTACACATGTCAATTAATGACAGTTGCGATGATTTAACATGTCAAACACTACTAGAATTTGTGCCCTTGCGCAGTTCAGATAGATAAGGTATTGTTTTTAAATATATAACTGAATGTGACAGGTGTTCAGCAATATAGTTGTAACAGTTACAGAATACAGGTTAAGACTAGATTTCCAGACCGCAGTGTTACATCAGTCAGTTACAGTCCACTGGGGGACATGGGCATCCCTCAGGGATACGAGGAGCTGACCGCAGTCCAAATTATTAAGGCCCGTATTTATAATCAGCTCTCAAGAATGACAGCGAGTTTGAGTTCGTATCAGAAATGTAATTTCAGTACAAAATGGTCTGTCAAATCCATACTTAATATTGCTCTCAATCTTGATCGCTTTATAAATACGAGCCTAAGTATATTCACATTAAGCGCTGCAGCCTGTTTTCTGAATATTACATCCCTTTGTGGACATTCACCTCACCCTCGAAAGATAAAAGGGGATAGCTATATCGTTGTCAATTCCATCTTTAAAAACAATCCTATTCACCCAATTGATTTTGTATCAGCTAAAAATAAAAGCAATAAGTATAGATCATAACACTATCAACAATCTATCGTTGAGATCTATAAACCAGTTCTAAATGAATGCTCTAGCGCCACCGGCACAGAAGGTCGCCTTATATTTAGTTTCGTAGCAATTATACAACCGTTATACGGCTAGAGTGGCTGTATAAATATATCTTACAGCTGTCCAATCACCATACGTCTTATAATATAGAGCGGTTTTGTTCAAGTTCTTATAAAATTAAGTGCAGAGTCAGCAGAAAAGGTGTTTATTATTGTAATGAGGTATTTTAGTTAGTCAACGTATGCTACCTGGTAATTGGGTACTTGACTGGGTAGCTTAAAAAATTCAAAACGTTTATACTTAAAACTAATGGCTAAAAATATTGTGGATTTCATTCATCATTAAAAAAATATGCATATTTAAATTTTAATAATCGAATTAAAAGTATATAAGTTATTGATTTGATTAGTCAATATTTACTAAAATGTAACGTCATAATTTACTATTTTCATACAAAAAAGCGTTATTGACATTTCATAAAAAGTTGCTGATTTGACTAGTTGGAAAGTAGCCAATTAAAAGGTTTAGTGGGCGTATACTTACGATTATATCGTATGTAGTCACTTCTTTATTCCTTACGGGGTAGGCAGTGATAAAGATCTTATAAAAGGGCATTTACGCCACAACTGGCAAAACCTTGATATGATTGTTACGTACCATTTCACGCTAAAGTCTCGCTAGGTTAGGTTTGATAGACACAAGAATAAAGCTACTTAATTTGCTGACTGAAATAAAACTGTGGTAGGTATAAGCACACTTTGAAAACCCAAAATTATAATTATGTAGGTACCTATTTAGTTTGCAGTTGCAGTTCACTTACCTAATTCTCCTTTACCTTAAAATATGTGTCATCTAAGCAAATTCCAATAAAGTAAATAATTTCAGACAAAATGCATTTCTGCAAGATTTTGCGTGTGGTCTACCAATACCAATAACAAATTATGCATATGTATGATCATTACAATACTTCGGTTGATATATTCAAAACTTCTCATTAGTATGAATAAGTGCAACCGAATGTGAATACATGTCATAAAGTTGGCACCGACTGTACATGCATAGTTAGTTTGAAATAGAGAAGGGGTATATTCTACTAAATCTAATAATACATCAGTTCTGTTAATTTATCATCATCATCATCATGATCAGCCTGTTTTCAGTCCACTGCTGGACATAGGCCTCTCCCATCATGGCACGCCACTTAGCTCGGTGTTCAGCCTCATCCAATTTCTGCCCGCTTTCTTACGAATATCATCGCCCCACCTAGTTTCAGGACGTCCTACACTATGTTTATTGTGATCTGCGTAAAATAATAAAAATGTAAAAAATCTAAAGTCTTCTTAAAGATATCTTTCATAGCTCCCAGTTCTTCAAGAATGCTCTTTGGAAATGCAAACATTAAGGCCCGTATTTATAATTAGCTCTCAAGAGTGACAGCGAGTTTGAGTCCGTATCAGAAATGTCATTACAGTACAAAATGATCTGTTAAATCCATAATTAATATTGCTCTCAATCTTGAGATAGCTTTATAAATACGAGCCTAAATAAAAGTATGCCAAAGTGCGTCAGAGCTATGATGCCAGCTACTAGCTAAGAAGTTTCGGTTTTCTCAGTCATGTTATACCACAACGCGTTCCTTTAAATAGTAGAATTGACCAAAGAAATGAGCAACCGAGTTGTTTTTCCGTATTTTGTTAAGCCGTTGGGTTAAAATATCAAAATTTGCACGCAAATTACTTTTGGTTTCGTTACAAAGTATTGAAACTATGCTTAACATGCATAGTCAGTCATGGAAGGTCATTAACATAGATGGGTGTGGGTAACCTAACTATATACTTAACTTACTGTCTTGTATATTGTCTATAATAGTTCTCCCAACCTATTTTCGGTGACGGCGGCCAATCTCCCAGCGATCAGCCAACTGCGCGGGACTAGTTTTTAGTGCCCAAGTGTTTGCGCAACACACAAGTGCACTCTCTATTCCTTCAATCTCTTATTCTGATGGGACAGACTGACTGACACGACCAGAGAGAAATCAGGCACAGGACCGACTATTTGCATGCCCATCCGACAGCATGGATCATCTTACTTTTCGGACAATCAGGTGATCAGCCTGCAATGTCCTAACCAAACTAGAAACAACAACACAAAGTCATTGTCCCTCATCGGGAATCGAACCCGGGACCTCCGGGTCGTGAGCCCATGGCTCAGACCGCTAGACCACGGAGGCAGTGTCTATAGCAGTTACACTGGCTTCCACTCATGGGAGAAACACTGCTAACTACTCCTTGGATTTATCCCTTAAACCATTAACGCATACGAGTCCAAATATGACCACTAATTTTTGATAGTTTATTTTTGTTTAGCTACCTATACTGAGTAAAAATAACTGATAAAAAAATTGTGGTCATATTTGGACTCGTATGCCGTAAAGGGTTAAGTCGACGTTTTCGCCATCTGCGGTTAGCAAGGGCGGTTAGAGATGGGTAATAAATAGCTGACCTAATTGTAGTAAAGAGTTCTCTGATGAAGTTTTCTATTCTGACTTGTCAGGCGAGAAATCATCTCCACATTTCCCAGTGAAAGTGAAATCTAGGACTTTCTATACACCATGTGTTAGGTGTTGAACCATCATTTAGGGCCGTATTTATAATCAGCTCTCAAGAGTGACAGCGAGTTTGAGTTCGTATCAGAAATGTCATTTCAGTACAAAACGATCTGTCAAATCCATACTTAATATTGCTCTCAATCTTGAGATCGCTTTATAAATACGAGCCTAAGTCATCATCAATTTGGCATGGTTTAGCTCTTAAACACGCGTTAGCCCGCAAACCTGGTTACTTAACAAGTTTAATGGAGATGTACTGAGTTTTCTCATAGGTAGTCGGTTCTCCAATCTAGGTTTGTGTTAGTATTTACCTGACATAATTAAGGAAGGAAGAATGGGATTTTTTATGAAAAAAATTAAAAAGAACAAGCCCAGCTAATAAAGAGTTCGTAGATTCATTGTTTTGAAGTTGTTATTATTTTATTTACACAGTATTTTTGATTTACTGACCTATTTTTTAGCTAAGATATAATTATGTAAGCCTTCATCTCTCTCTTTCGACAGAAAAAAAAGCTCGAGAACGAGAATCTAAGGCCCATATTTATAATCAGCTCTCAAGAGTGACAGCGAGATTGAGTTCGTATCAGAAATGTCATTACAGTACAAAATTACCTGTCAAATCCGCACTCAATATTTTTCTCAATCTTGAGATCGCTTTATAAATACGAGTCTGTTCTACGCATTTTATGTCGACCTCCAGTCTATGGAAAAGATTCAATATTTTTCTGACTCAGATCGGTTGGTACTCCAAATAACGAACACGTTATATGCAAACAGACATTCCTCTAATTTCATTTAAAAAAACCATAGATCCAAATCTCTCTCAGAACAATACGGCACGGAATTTCTCAATTCAGTCTTTCCGGTCGTCACGCACGAGTCACGAGCGAAGCCGCGCGGCGGAGCATGTAATGACTGATGCGATTATATTTGGCTGGAGTTCGTACTCTACTGGTGTCTGTACGTCACAGTACAGTAAAAACACCTGTGACTTTGATAACAGTACCTACGCAATAGATGCTGATGTAGAGACCGCGAAATTGACAAGATGGCACTTGTTGTTTGAGTATTACTTATCATTACCAAAAGTCGTCACAATGGTAAAGTCAGCACAAACGTCCGCACTCACTATACCTTTCATACTTGATACAAGTATTCCACCACCACGGCTAGAGAAATTAAAACTAGATGTGACGAGCATCACCTAATCACGACAGCTTTTCTTCTTTCTTGTTGGTGTATGGTAAAATTAAGCTGACTAAGGGAAAATCCGAAAGAAAAGAGCAGTATTTTCCACCCGCTAAGCGTATTAGTAGGCTTAAGTCGCAGTTATAGCAAAATCAAATACATTTACGTAGGTATAAATCAGAAAATCATTACTAGAAGATACTGTTACGAAAATAACAGGTCGTAATTAAAGTCACAGTGACTGAACTTATTGTTCTAACATTTGTATAGAGGGTTTTGTTTTATTTAAAACTGTTCGGGATTTACATAACATTATGTATTCTGTTGGTTATGTTATGTGTTTTCTGTCTGGATTGTGGAAAACTTTGATCATTTTATATTGTAGCCGTTGTTATGTCTTGTCAAGAAACTGCATTGTTAAATATCTGTAAGTAGACTGCATCATGAAAATTGTTGACTGCCTCCGTGGTCTAGTGGTTCGAGCCATGGGCTCACGACCCGGAGGTCCCGGGTTCTATTCCCGGCGGGGCACAATGACTTTATGTTACTGTTTCTAATTTGGTTAGGACATTGCACGCTGATCATCTGATTGTTCAAAAAGTAAGATGAATGATCCATGCTATCGAATGGGCATGTAAGTAGTCGGTCTTGCGGCTCATTTTTCTCTGGTTGCGTCAGTCAATATGTCCCATATTTAATTATTGAAGGAATAAAGAGTGCACTAGTTTGTGTGTTTCGCAAACACTTGGGCACTAAAAACTAGTCCTGCGCAGTTGGCCGATCTATGGGAGATTGGCTGCCATCACCGAAAATCGGTTGGGAGGACTGCATGAAAACAGCCTGAAAGACAGTAAGCAGTATTAAGAACTATCTTGCTTCATCTTTATACCGGGTGTAAGGGACAGCGTCCCGCAAACTGATAGAGGTTGCTCAGTCAACGAAACTGAACACATATCACCAGGATATTTTTTAGGAAATGAAAAAAAAATTTGCTTTTCCATACAAATTGTCTGATCGATGTGGTCATTTTGTATGAAAAAGCAATTTTTTTTCCCATTTCCTGAAAAATATTCCTGGTGGTAGTTGTTCAGTTTCGTTGACTGAGCAACCCCTATAAGTTTGCGGGACGCTGTCCCTTACACCCCGTATTTGTTTACTACAATCGTCTACATTGTAAGCGCTAGCCAATACGGCTGCAAATTATAAAACGCACTTCTTATGCACATTCCTATCTGCTATAGCCTAGTAGCACAGTCTTGCATGTAAATATTGTCAGACCAGTGAACTTGACTAACCCTGTTAAGGGCAAGTCAAGAATCGCATATGATAAAGCATCCCCCACATCGAAGCATCATGGCGGCCCCCACAGCCTAGTTCACTACGCAAAGGGTCCGATTCGATTCCCGGCCGGGGCAGACATTTGAATGATGAATTAAAAATGTCTGTTTCTGGGTCTGGGTGTTCTTTGTAGTTGTTTCTGTGTATGTCCAAGGCACCCCGATATAGGGAATCATAGTGGGGGCTATGAGTGTGAGTGTGTTATTTTTTTTTCTTGGATTCTCTATTATAGCCACAGACCCACTGCTAGACAAAAGGCCCCAGTTAGAGATTATTTGCTATAATCCCTTTTCCACCATTTCTGCGTCAAGACTGATAGTGAGCGCAGTGCTGTTACATCTGGGGATAGGAGAACAGGGGTCCACTGGATATATTCTACATGTCTCTTGCACCTTCTGGTTCTGAAAGAAAAGCGATGGTGTTTCATAAAAGGCGTTGCTAGACGCCTGACGTCAATCTGTGGGCTAGGTACTTTTTCTTGTACCTTTTGATTGAGATATTTAATGACTTACCCTTAACACTTGTCCCAGTGATCCAGACCTGCGCACGCGCCATGTCAGGTGTTTGCGCATCTGCTAGTCATCTCGTCACTATAGGTTCTCATTATGTTTACTAGCTAGATGGCTGCATCGCTGGCTGGTAGGACGAGCGACCTATTGATGCCTTTCTTAAAATAGAAAGTGATAAAATAAATTGGTGTAAAGGACAGCCTCCCGCAAACTGATAGGGGTTGCTCAGTCAACGAAACTTTAACGAAGTTATTTCGGGAAATAAAATTTGCCTTTTCACACAAATTGTCTGATCCAAGTGGTCATTTTGTATGGGGAAGTTGTTTTTTTCTAAAATATTTTCCTAGTGAAAGTTATTCTGTTTCGTTGACTGAGCAAATACGTATCAGTTTGCGGGAAGATGTCCCTTAAACCCGGCATTTTCAACAAAAATATAACCTCCTAAGTCAAGCTAGCTTATTTAATTTGGCAATAATATAAGTTAATTTTAATATTAGTAAAATCTGAATCCAAAATAGGTAGCTGGATTAGGTATCTATTTTAATTAATTTCAAACATTTTAAAGTTATTTAACTTGGCAAACAAAAACCTGCCTTTTTAAAGCAAACTAAAGTGCTTTGTCCAACAGTTCAATGGAGCCATTTAATTATATTTGGACAAAGCAAATATACTCGTTGACTACCAGAATACATTCGGGTATGTCATGTCATGACGAACATGTTTCATTAGTTCATGTCTATTAATAACATAGACTGGGAGGAAATAAGACTACGCTTTATACACTTCAGTATGTTTTAAAGCCGAAAGACAAAGAATCCGCCCTTCCCTTCGCCTTTAAAGTGAAGGAAATTTCACTTTCTGAGTACATAATTAAACATATTATATACTTTTTTTTGTCTAGATCTAAAGGGAAGATTTAAAATTGAACCTAATCGCAAATAGTAGAAGAACAAATAAAGTTCAGACTCTGATTCTGAACAATGTTCAGTTTAAAAAATTAAAGTATTTATGAAGAATAACTAAAATACAGAGTGGACTCTTCATAAACTGTTCTGTCACTGATTTAAACATTTAAGTATAAAAGCTAAACTCTATAGAACAGAGTGGTACGAAATGAGAATGGCAGCTTTGTTAGTTTAATGACTAATAGGTATTTCCTGAGGGTATTTCTACGAGTATTAGCATAGAGAGGACATAATATACTAGGTAATCTGTGGCATAGAGTGACAAGTATAATAAATATCTAATTTTGTAGTCAAATGATCGAATATAAAAATTAAATGTTACAAATACATCATGGCTAGGTCACCCTTTACAGTGTATTCAGAGCGAAAGATAGATAGTAAAATAATAATGTAAAGAGATTTTAAAAAGAAACCGTTCGGTCTACTCTCTTTGCTGCTTTTTGGCAGTACCGGCTTTTACAGTGTATCAAAGAAAAAAATCTTTTGGTACTTACATTATATGATTTAAATAATATTAGAATAACAAAACAAATATTTCATCCACCGACAGGATTTAAACCCGCGTTAGAAAACTGGCCCAATACTTTAACCAACTAACATTATATGTTTTTAAGGATCCTAGTCCAGCAAATGAAATAATCTATTAAATTAAATAATACCGTTTAATTTCACTAACCCAAAAAGCCATCACCATGATTATGAAGGAATCCAAAGCACAGACATGACATGTAGGCATTTAAGCTGCCGGCATGACATGTAGGCATGTAAATAACAGTCCATGGGGCCCGTAACAATAGTGTAATGGTCGCCATCTCACATGGACGCGGTTTGAATGCCGAAAGACTGGCTGGTGGGTATGGTGCTAGTGTAAGCGTGAAAATGCCAACATACAATATGCTCGAAAAGAACTCTGGAATACAAGTTTCGTAGTCAAGTCGATTTTGCGTTGCTATCAGCGATGCAACGCAAAACGCTAACTTCACGCAGAGGGCCGGGGTAGAAAATTGTACCCCGTGGACTATAAAACCCACTGAATAACCCGGTAAATGTTTAGAATTACAGGCACTAACAAAACATTAAAAAAGTGTAAATCGCATGTACCTATTCATTGCAATTTACGTAGGTATAATTTTATTTTATTTTTAATTAAAACGTAGCATCGTTGCCTCGTAGCACAAGGAAGACTCTACATACAAAAGACATCAACGAGATAAAAATTTCATCTTTATTCCTGCCTACAGGTATTTTATTCAAAGCACCTATCTTAAAATTGTTATTGTCTACGCATCCATGGACGACAGCTAGGGCGACCGCGGGGTGAGGAAGACGCAGGGGGGGTATCGATACGAATGTTCGGGCCGCCGCCATTCTTCGACTGACCATACGCGCGATTGCATACAATTTGTAATATTTCTTCTAAAATAAAGTATTGTCAAAATTATAAATAAATCCACATCATTGAAGAGTTCCTGACCTTGGATAGTTAAAATTCGAGAAAGCCTGCCTATGCGCTTACATATTGGTCCTTCGAGCCGGATACCTATCCACGCCGAGGGTGCCAGAGGGACATCATCAGCGAGACCAGAAGACCTGCATCAAACGGTTAGGCCGATCAAAGTTTCCTTCCCATCCAGGGTCTTATTTTGTGCTAATATCGTGTTATTTTGTGCTAAATTCCAGTTTACCGAGCGCGTCGAGCGTGCGTATCTACCTTCATTTTGTTAGCGCGCGTGCAACGTTCGTACAACGTGGCCTGTTACCTGTTACACTTGGAAACTGTGAGTACTTGATAACCTAATTTCACACAACCAACCAAAATGACTAAAAAACGGCAATCTGTAGACGATGGTATTTCTTTGGAGGATTTAATTCGCGAATTGGTTAATAAACGCGGTACTATCAAACGTAAACTCACTTTGTTCTCGAAGCATATTAACTCTGTCAATATTTCAGAATTAACGGAAATTCAAAAGATGGAACTAATTGTACGCGGTAAAGATTTAAAACCTTTGCTTAATCAGTTTAATTCTGTTCAGGACGAGTTAGATATTAAAGTGTCTCCAAGTCAGTTTGATAAAGAGTTAGCTGAAAGGGAAGCTTTTGAAAATCAGTATTATGAGATTTTAGCCAAGTATAAGTGTATTGAAAAGCCAGATTCCGATCAGAGTACTTCACGCGTTAATACTATAAAATTACCTACCATTTCTTTGTCATCCTTTGACGGTTCTTATGATCAATGGCTCGAGTTTCGGGATACATTTACATCTCTCATAGATAGTCGCTCAGATATCGATAATATTCAAAAGTTTCACTACTTACGCTCCGCGTTAACCGGCAACGCACTTCAAGTTATCAAATCATTAGAATTTTCCTCTGATAATTATGCAATCGCATGGGATTTGCTCGAAAATCGATACAATAATAGTCGCTTGCTAATTCACAATCATGTAAAGGCTTTGTTTTCCGCGCAGTCCATCAATAAAGAGTCTGCTCCGCAAATTCGGAAACTTATCGACACTATTTTGCGAAATATTCGTGCATTAAAAACGCTAGGTGAACCAACCGATCAGTGGGATACTTTAATTATCTACATTATCGTGTCGAAGTTGGATTCATCCACTGAAAAGGAGTGGGAACTTCATAAAAGTACCCTTGCCAGTTCGCAGGCTAAATCCAACACTAAGTTATCGTTATCCGATTTAGTTAGTTTCCTTAAAGACCGAGCCGACGTTTTAGAGACGATCAACGTATCACAGAGCAAACAACACACATCAGACACAAACAATTACACTAAAAGGCAGTCGTCGAATCTACCTAGAACACACAGTCATGTTGCTACACAGAAACCTAGTAATAATAATAAAACTAACGCTAAAACATCAAATACTTACCCTGCTAAGCGGCAATATTGCTGCAGCATGTGCAATGGAAAACATCCATTATACTCGTGTGAAGCTTTTCTTAATTTATCTATTAAAGATAAATGTAAATACATTGATGAGCAAAACCTTTGTCGTAATTGTTTACGCTCCGGCCACGCAATTACAGATTGCTGGTTCGGACCGTGTAAGCAATGTAATAAAAAACACAATTCGTTAATTCACGACGAGTGTAGTGACAGTCCCGGCACATCAACGTCATCGCATGCTGCATATGCACACGCCGCCGCCGCTGCCGTGCAGCATCAGTCACCGCCAGCGCCAGCGCCGCCGGCGCCGCGCGGCGAGTCTATTAGTACAGACACACACACTTTACACACCGCATCTCACACCACTCACACGCATTACGATGGTGATGACGATAGCAGTAACTCGAACCCGTTTTTAACGCGAGTAATGTTATCCACCGCAATAGTTGAGGTCGCGGATAAAAACAATAAATTTCATACCGTTCGCGCATTACTCGATAATGGTAGTGAGCATTGTTTATGTTCAGAAGCCTTATGCAAAAAATTAGGCATTCCTCTTATACAGTCCACTGTTCTCGTTACACCTGTAAGTCACACCTACACCTGTAGGCAACTCTGTGACTCCATCCACACAATCATGCAAAATAAAGATGCGGTCTAAAACTAGCTCGTATAACACACACCTTGATTGTATAGTTTTGCCGCGCGTCACTGCTGATATGCAGTCGTTAGGTGCCGATCACAATATTGAGATCCCTAACAACATAACGCTAGCAGATCCTAACTTTTATATGCCTGACCAAATTGACCTATTGATAGGTGCAATTAAATATAACGAAATGGAGACCCAGGGCAAGATACGCTTACCTAGCGGTCCTTATTTAAAAAATACCGAATTAGGCTGGATATTTTCAGGCCCCCTATTCAACAATAAAAACTCGCGCATTAATCGGGTTCATTGTAACTTCACACAAACGTTACCGCAACAAACTCTAGACACACAGTTTAAAAGGTTCTGGGAGTTGGAAGAGATCCCTCCTAGTAACCATCTTAATAAAGACGACGCATTTTGCGAAAAATTATTTCAGGAAACCACCAAACGTGACGATTCGGGTCGGTTTTCTGTACGCATTCCTTTACGTGAATCACCTGACGTGCTAGGCTATTCTTTTACTTTAGCTGAGAACCGGTTTCTAGCACTCGAACGTAAACTACTACACTGCGCTCCCGATTATAAACAAATGTATAGCGATTTCATGAACGAGTACATAGATCTGGGGCACATGACGCGCATTTACGATTATCCTGAAAATTCTTATTTTGTGCCGCATCACGGCGTTTTTAGGGAACATAGTACTACAACGAAATTACGTGTTGTATTTGATGCGAGTGCGAAGACGTCATCCGGAAAATCGTTAAATGATATTCAATATACCGGTCCCATTTTACAGAACGACATTTTCTCGATATTATTACGATTTCGACAACACAGATATGTGGCATGCGCAGATGTCGAAAAAATGTATCGGCAAATTTTAGTTCAAGAAGACCAAAGGAATTTGCAGTTAATACTATGGCGAGAAAATCCACAGGATCCTTTAGGTATTTTCAGACTGAACACCGTTTCATATGGTACTGTATCAGCGCCCTACTTAAGTATTCGAGTTTTAAAACAACTTGCAGCCGAGTGCAATGATGACGTAATCGCACGCGTCATCAATGACGATTTTTACGTAGACGACCTATGTACAGGACACGATGATAAAGATAAATTGCTAGAAATATGCGAAGGCGTTTCTAACGTTCTAAAGTCAGGATGTTTACCACTTAGGAAATGGGTATTTAATTCAACATTTTCCCCAGATTCATTTCACATTTCTAAGGAAATGTCGTTAGGCGAAAATTGCCAGACCAAAACTTTAGGTCTAGGATGGTTTCACGATTCGGACGAATTACACTACACTACAAAATGCACACAAGACATGACACACGTTACTAAACGCATTATACTTTCTACAATTTCACAAATCTATGATCCACTAGGTTTACTCGCACCTAGTATTATGATTGTAAAAATACTGTTACAAAAATTGTGGCTTTCCAAGTTAGGCTGGGATGACCCGGTACCTCACCACATTTTGACAACTTGGCAATCTTTTATCAGTAAATTAGAGCATTTACAATCATTACGCATACCACGTCACGTTAAAGGCGTAAATGCACAACGTATCGAGTTGCATATTTTCACGGACGCATCGCAAGATGCCTACGGCGCTTGCGCATACATACGTAGCTATAGCGATGATCAACCCTCATTGATAACAGTCAATCTGCTCTGTGCGAAGGGCAAGGTCGCGCCAGTAAAACCGGTCAGCGTGCCGCGATTAGAGTTATGTGGTGCGTTATTGGGTGCTAAACTGTACGATAAAATCATTAATTCGCTAAGATTATCATTCGATAAAGTGTACTTTTGGTCCGATTCGACCATAGTGTTAGGATGGATTAAAATGTCACCTACGTTATTGAAAACTTTCGTGCAGAACAGAGTGGTTGAAATCAATGAATTAACCGGCGATACACAATGGTTCCACATCTCGGGTAAACAAAACCCGGCTGACCTACTTTCGCGCGGAATGCAGTTAGATATTTTAAAATCGTGTGATATGTGGTGGCAGGGACCGGAGTTTTTACGTGAACCTAACTTACAATGGGAGCAAAATTGTGATGTTTGTATTGAAAACAGCGAGTCATTACCGGAACTTAAACTTACAAAAATCGCAGCAGTAGGTCAAACTTTTGTTAATGACGATATAGGGTGTTCCTTTTTTAATCGTTTTTCTTCTTATATCCGTATGCAACGTTCTATGGCTTACGTTTTACGTTTTATTTTTAATGCACGCAATAAAATAAAATCACAGCGTCATACAGGGCCGCTCTCAGTTGATGAATTAAATAATTCAACTTACACTTTGGCTAAATTTGCGCAACAACAATCATTTCCAGATATTTACGACAACTTAAAAAATAAACGCTCGGTTAAATTGCCACGCAGTATATCTAGTCTGAACATATTCTTAGACGAAAATAATTTGATTCGAGTTGGCGGTCGTTTGGCTAATTGTGCTTCATTTTCGTACAATAAAAAGCATCCTGTACTTCTGTGCGGTAAACACAAATTTACTCGACTTCTTTTTCTTCATGAGCATAAGGTTCTTCTTCACGCGGGTCCACAGACACTTCTAGCTAATATTAGGGACAGTTGGTGGCCTCTTAGAGGACGTGATCTTGCGAAGCAGACTGTACACAACTGCGTCACGTGTACTCGTATGAAAGCTAAGCCTTTTCAGATTCAGATGTCTAATATACCGTCTGAACGATTAGAACCTGCTGTATCCACATTTTCCCGATGCGGGGTCGATTACGGCGGACCATTGTTCTACCTAAACCGTAAAGGAAGAGGGGCAAAGCTAGAAAAGTGCTATATTTGCTTGTTTATATGTTTTATTACACGTTCAATATATTTAGACCTTGTCTCAAGTCTCAGTACTGAGTCATACTTGCTGGCACTGAAAAGATTTATCTCACGACGAGGAAAACCGTTAGAGATTTTTTCTGATAACGGTAAAAACTTTGTAGGCGCTTTAAAAGAATTTTCCTCGTTCTTGAACAAAATTGAAGATGATGTTACTGAGTTTGCAGCTAATAATTCGATTAAACTTACATTTATTCCTCCTTATTCGCCTCATTTTGGTGGTTTGTGGGAGGCGGGAATCAAGTCATGCAAGTTTCATATTCAACGCGTTGTTGGTAATGCTAATTTAACGTTCGAGGAGTTAAGCACGGTGTTGGCACAGATCGAGGCCGTCCTGAACTCCCGACCTATATCACCTATGTCCACAGACCCTAATGATTTAATGCCACTCACTCCTGGCCATTTCCTGATCGGCCGACCGCTCACCGCGCCTGCCTGCCCGGACCTTACCGCAGCGAACACGCAGCGCCTTACTCGCTATCACCGTGTGGAGCAGATGCGACAGCACTTCTGGTCGAGATGGTCCAAGGAATATATTTCGGAGCTACAGAAGAGGACTAAATGGCAAACTAAACGAGACACACTAACTCCAAACACGTTGGTTTTAATTAAAGATGATAATTTGCCACCCCTGAAGTGGAGACTGGGACGGGTTCTGAACACATTCCCTGGCAAAGATGGCGTTTCACGTGTTGCCAGCATCAAGACGGAGTCTGGCATCATACAACGGTCGTATCCAAAATTATGTCCGCTTCTACCTGATGATGATGAGCGTCCAAGCACCGCTAGCCGAATGAACCATGATGAGCATCTCGACACCACGAGCACACTGGATCAAGATGAGTCGCCAATATCCACTTCGTTGGAAGCTGGTGCTTCCAAGGCCGGGGGCTGTGTCTACGCATCCATGGACGACAGCTAGGGCGACCGCGGGGTGAGGAAGACGCAGGGGGGGTATCGATACGAATGTTCGGGCCGCCGCCATTCTTCGACTGACCATACGCGCGATTGCATACAATTTGTAATATTTCTTCTAAAATAAAGTATTGTCAAAATTATAAATAAATCCACATCATTGAAGAGTTCCTGACCTTGGATAGTTAAAATTCGAGAAAGCCTGCCTATGCGCTTACAGTTATATATTGCTAGATAAGAGTTTTCAAGGCAAAATTGAAAAGGCATTATCTAGGCAAACATGCTCCATCATCGTCTGCATTGTCACTTTCCATCAGGTGAGATGGCGGATAAATGGTTTCCCTATCATTACTAAAAAATTAAAAATAAAGTTAGCTTATAACCGCCTCGCTATCAGTGAACCACACCCTAGCAGTCTGGTTGTACACAGTAGTAGGAAACACGCAAATCGCAATTTGATGCACGAACCGACCGAATACACTCTGTGATTTTGTTTTAGCTAATGTGGCGGTTTTTATGGCTTTCAATGTTATTGTTCTTACCAATGTGCGGTATACTGTTTCAGAATGCTACGTGCTAAGCTAATGGCGATAAAAAAAATGGAGTGCCAGATTCAACTACGCTCATAAAAAAAATTAAAGGATGCTACAATGGACAGGACATAAAATACGAATTAATAAGCTTATTCTTTGCAGTTTCTGACTAGAAGGAGACGAGCATGCAAAGATCTTTGCGACACCTATAGGAAGAGTTAAGCTGTGTTTATTCGTCCTGTATGGCCATCATCATCATCATCAGCCACAACAGTCCACTGCTGGACATGGGCCTTCCCAAAATTGGGGGTATATGCCATACTCACCACGCTTGGCAGGCGGGTTGGTGAGCGCAGTAGAAGTTTTCCATTCACAGGGAACGCTGCTGCCCATTCCCTGGATTTATCCTTTAGTCGCCTTTTACGATACCCGCAGGAAGTTATGGGGTGATGCTATTCTAACCCGGCACCACTGGTACTGCGTTAAAATAGCAACACCCCGTCTCACTCCACACCCGATCCCCGGTAATCAAACCCCCTTCTCCCACCCCATAGCTCAGACATTCCCGGGAAAGCCGCGCGTGCTGCTGGTCACGCACTTATGTGCCACAAGGGATGGCAGGAAAGCGGATATCCGTGACTATTTATTTAGGTATTCCTTCCATGCTGGATTGAAAAAAAGAAGAAGAATTAAACGGCATAAAACCTAGAATGGAGCTGTTGCTTCTCTACCCACTACCCGGGCATACGTAATTTAAGATCAGTAACCTGAATTGGGTTAGACAGCCTTGCTAAGCGATTCCTTGCTTGCGAAGTATAGCAGCCAGGAAAGTCTGCTGATGGCTGACTGAGCCTACTTAAGAGTTATGAAGCCGTAAATAAAAGCCTAAGGCCCGTATTTATAATCAGCTCTCAAGAGTGACAGCGAGTTTGAGTTCGTGTCAGAAATGTCATTCCAGTACAAAATTACCTGTTAAATCCGCACTCAATATCGCTCTCAATCTTGAGATCGCTTTATAAATACGAGCCTTAGTTATGTTGACAGTGGTGAAATGTTAGCAGGTAGATCCCATATGAATGTAGCAGTGGAGTGTATACTGACGTTAGTAATAGCAGTAGTAAGTAGATGTAGAGAATCCTCTTCTGGCTTACTTTAACCACTATTTTCGCTGTTAGTAAATACTTGGGCCACAACTAAGTTTCGTCCACCAACCAAACTCCATCTTACATGTAGGTACCTACCTAGCGATATTTCTTAAAACATTAAACGCGTCGGATGATTGATCGGGACTCCAAAAAGCGCATTAATGCTGCCGTTTATTTCTGATTTTGTTTATTTTTATACCCATACAGGTTATTTTTCTATTAATTTTATTTTTATTCTTCGGGCCCTGAATTCTGTTGTGGCACGTCGACCAGCTTTAACATGTCTAAAAGGAGCGTGGAGTTCTATATCTGATTTTTCCGCTTTTATGAGATGAAAAGGTATTTTCCTACTTACTTCAAACTTGGACAAAATAATTTGAAAAGTTACCTGATGAAGAATTTTCTTTTACTAAGAAATTTAAAATTAATCTCAAAGTTTTTAAATCTCCAATAGTTTCAGGCCTTCGATATAGTGATTTCACTACAAAATTCCCAAAACAAAATTACCCCAATACATTTCCGACATCCCCTAATTGGTTAGTAAATTAACCCCCCACTTTAGCAGTAATTAATCAACAAATTCCACCAAATTCATTCCGGTTTCCTTTGCAGCTTTATCAAAATTTCCTTACTTTGAAGACTGAACATTTCTCATTTCCACCCTTAAGCAACTTTGAGGGGTATATAGGTATAATAGTGAATATCTATACTCGGTTTTCGAAACTTAGTTACGCCATGGAGTTTTTTTGAGTTTTCCCGTGAGGTTAAGATATTTTCCCACAATTAATTACTTGGTAAGTATCGTATGTTTCTAACTGTAGAATAAATAAAGTCTTAAGTTTGTTAAAGATTTGAAAGAATGCTCAATATGGTGGCAGTGGCGTATTTACCCTAGGGCCAAAAGGGGCAAGTGCCCGGGGCGGCAGGTTATGAGGGGCGGCGCAAGCCGCCCCTGTAATACCTTTTTCTCCATATGCGACCAATTGTTGTGCGAGTTAAGGAAACGTAAAGCTTCGTATGACGTGGTAACCGCCAATTTTTCCTTTTTGTGCAAACTTAATGCAATGTCTGAAGCAGACGTTAGAATTAATGCTATGACACTCCAAAAAGCATACCCGGTTGATCTGGCAGATGACCTACAAGAGGAATGTGTGCTTTTGAAACATTTTTGTCAGCCGATAAAAATAAAATGAGCTTAAGGCAACTTAATTCGTTTATTAACGAAAAGGATTTAAAAGAAGCATTTCCGCACATTGCTATTGCATTACGCATATTTCTTTGCACTGCAGTGACAAATTGCAGTACAGAACGCTCTTTTTTCGTACTGAAAAGGATAAAAAATTATCTACGTTCTCGTATTAGCGAAGAACGTTTAAACAGCTTAGCTATCCTTAATATAGAAGCTGAGTTGACAAATTCCATTAATTTATGACAGCATAATTGAGGAATTTGTCAACAAATTTGTGCATCGAAAGAAAATTTAATTTAAATATTGAATAAATACCTATGTTATATGTAAGGC
This sequence comes from Scrobipalpa atriplicella, assembly GCA_029255725.1. Lineage (NCBI taxonomy): Eukaryota > Metazoa > Arthropoda > Insecta > Lepidoptera > Gelechiidae > Scrobipalpa > Scrobipalpa atriplicella. The sequence continues at coordinate 12,429 of JARACY010002957.1, read as the reverse complement.
CTTTTTGTTTTTCTTATCCGATATCATTCATCATTTTCAGCCGATATCAACGCACTGCTCTAAGGCACTGCTATATTTTTTCAAAATTAAAAGTTTTAATAATTTCCCGTAACTCCATAGGGCGGCTCTGGCCTAAGTGCCCAGGGCGCCAATTCTTTAAATACGCCACTGTATGGTGGCATTTTGATTAGATGGCTAGACAGTAAGTAGACACACAAGGATTGCAGTGAGTCGTTGGATAAGGAACGGACCCATTGTAATTAGGTTAGAGTTACACTGACGTCTGACATGATGAAATCAGTAGTAGAGATCTTTCATCAGTCAACGAACAAACTTACAAACCCTGGTTTCAGAGATTTTAAACCGCCTCAGACGTGAACAGTGACCGAGACCGAAGCCTCGTGCCCTCTAAAGCACGGATAGGTATGGCTAAATCCTGCTCGCGTACGATTTTAGTTTCCTAGTTTTTGCGTCTTGAAAATATGGATTTTTTGACCGAGGAAAACGAGGGTGTAGTGTAGGTATATTTTAAGTAGGTACACTTACTTAAAAAAGTTATTGTATTGTACAATCTGGGTTATGTTAAAGCATATCCTGTGTGACCGGATGTGTGCGTGCCGTACTCTACTGGAATAATTCATACGGTAAATAAGGGTGCGAGTAACTGCCTATGTGGTCGACGCTTTGAGATTTATAAATACAGGTCAAGGGATCGATTTCGATATAGGATAGGTAGTATTTTGATTTGAGTTTTGTTAAGAGACTGCAAATAGTTAATTATAATTTTAGTTGAGATTTAGTTAAGTCGTGTTCTCACCGAATAGTTAGCAATTTTATATTTTTCTTTTCAGATCGCATCTTTATTCACCGTGTGGCCCAACACTTCGTTAGTCCAGTACAATCTAAGCGATCGTGAGCCGAGATTGCGGGATTGACCCTTCGCGTGCCTCTAGCCAAGAGCCAGTAACCACCATTATAACGCTTATATACCACCACTAGTTACACGGGGTGTAAAAACAAGGAGTATAATAACTACTTTGTACGTCGCAAAACCGATGGCCGAACGGTTTAGAACTACGTTTAGGAAAATGCAGTCTAGGACCTCCTACCAGGTGGAACGATAACCTTGGCGGCTGGCAAGAACTGAACAAAAAGTCATGGTCATCATCATTGGACTGACACCAGCTAATGATGAATAAGAGAGCGGATCTGAAGTAGCTATTGTTGGAATAGCATGGATGTGACCGTTCCTTTTTGTTACTTAAGTAACAAAAAAAAGATAAATTGAGAAACGTAATGATGTTAATTTTATTGCGTCTCATAGGCCTAGGGGTTGTTCCCATTACGATAATGGAACATATACACTACACCCGTACATTTTTCATTTCATATATTTTTAGTTACTTGTGTAACAAAATGGATTGGACATATCCATTTTCCAACAATAGCTTCTTCAGATCCGATCTCTAGATTATGGTAGTTAGTTAGGCTGGTGGTAAGGGTTCCTAATCGGAACAATTTCCAAATCAAAAGATAAAAAAATGTTTTGGACCGAAGTGTGGCAAACTAACCCAGTTTTGAAGCATAAATCATGTTCTGTCATTTTAACGCTCTATATTTCTTAACACCCTGTATACCACTCGTAAATTACATAACAGCTGAGTACCAAATTATGTGTGTGGATTATTCCCAGCAACCCTCGGCCCAGTTCGTAAAACCACAGAATATATAATAGTACTGTAAAACGCTGATTCAGGTGGCAGATAAGAATTTTATAAGTACATATTTTAGTTCTTTTTGTATCGTGGAATGCAATCTCCGAATAAATTGGTCTATACAAGATGTTATTTTAATCGCGTTTTAGTAACATAAAGAAACTAATTTTTTTATCATACTGGGAACCTATTTAAAATTAAATTACTCCATGACCAAAGCCAAGTCATTTAGTACCAAATAAAATTTATTTTTTTTGTCTTGCGTGTGTCTAAAATATGTGTGTGAATGAAATAGGTAGTGTTTTACAAATCAAACTAAGAAATTATTAATTTATTATTTTTATTTTCACTTTTTATTTATATCAACCGGCTATCGTCAGTATTGGCATCTTTACAAAATATTATAATAATATTTCCTTTTTAATGGAAGAATTACATAAAACAACGCTTATATTAATTTGGCAAATCCAAATTCACCTGTGTTACCGTTACAAAACTATGTATAAAACTTGACGTAAACGTTTATATAAAATATACATTTTTTACAAAAATGTTACATAAGGCTATTTGACAATCAGTAAAGTAAAATAATGCATGCGTTTTTGCATGCAATTTGCCTGACACGCATGATTTTAGAAATGCATGCATTATGAAACACGGATGATAGTACAAACAGCCTTACTAAGTCTATTTTACTTTGTAATAAAAATACTTAATTTCAACTAATATTGCTATTAAAATTAAACATTAAAATCGTAATCAGAATACAGATATGCATCTCTCTATGAAGTATTATTCTCAGTTTATGTACAAGGAGATTATGCTAAATAATAAAATTAAAGTAATTTACAAAATTTACAAGTAATAGCGAGTCCCGCGAAAAAGTATACACTTTTCTCCCGTGTTACTTTTTCGCGGACCACGCCATATAGATAAAACTATACTGAATCCTCGAATAATTACTTAAATACGTAATTTCACGTAAAAATGAGAAATTATACAAATCAGTGTGAGTTTTGTCAGATCTCGAGACCCAAATGGAATAAGGACAAGAACGTCAATATTGCACGTGAAAATACCCTTCCTAATGTTATGTTGTCGGGCAAAACCGTTTACAAATTTTATATTCATTCAATAATACAAAAATACTGAGCAAAATGAAAAATCATTTCTATTTATTTATCTAAAACTATCGTTACAAGTAAAATGAGTAATAATTACTATATGTTTGATATTTGAATTTTAATGTTTTACACTAATAATAGTGTTATGATTTTTGCTGAATGTAGAGAGGTTCTCAATGGAGAACAAACTCTGAATGCGAATGAAGTTCAAAGCATCTGCTCAGAGTTTTCGGACTGATTGCAGATATTATCAGAAAGAAAAAAAAAAGTATGATTTTAAATTCTGCTGAATATTTTTACCATTATTCGGCTTCAAGTCACAGTGTACTTTACAAATTAAGAGAAGTTTGATAATTACTGTATGAAAAATACCAAAAATTCTTTTGACAGTTATTTATTATCGATGATTTTTGAAACAGAACATATTCATATTTGGCCTGTCAATCAAGACCTGTATTTTCGGTGGTACCCTACACATCTGGAGTAGATTTTTTATTTGTAACAATAAAAGTACGTATACGTGACTAATAGAATCAGACATGATGTTGATAGTTTAATAATAAATAATATGCGTTCATGATGTACAAAATGTATTTTACAACGAATTAAGAATGCTACTACCAATTTCCAAACATTCCACTGCGTTACTATTTTCCATTTTGTTACCAATAATAAATCTACCCATAGTATTTGCACAGTAGACAAACCATTTCGGTGGGACGCCTCAAAACGTATTTACATAAAGAAACAGTTGTCTCTGTACCTTTCTTATACATTTAAATCGTTTGGCATTTTATTTTGTGACTCCATACAAACTATTTTGTACATCTTTTATTCCATGCCGCCGTATGGCACTTTAGGATTTTTAGAAAGGCACCAAATTTTAAGGCACAGTCGTTTTTGTACAAAATACATATTTATATAAAATGTTTTTATGAAAATTAATAAAATACATAATTTACAGAAAACTGACCAACAACATAAAATGTGACGTTCCACAACTAAAGGTACCTAATGGAGGGTTTTAAATGGGTACTTTATGGAAAGCTTTTGAATAGCTTATGAGCAACAGATTACAGAAATATGCATAAATCAAAACCCTCCATAAGGTACCTTTGAACGTGGAACGTCACAAATGGTTTATTTATTCGGACTTAGAATACATTATAAAATTGGTTTTCTTCATCCGAATTTGATATTTTTGGACAATTATTCCACTGTAATTCTGTCTGATATTGGACTCTTAATTTTATGGCACTACTGTTTTTGCACACAAATTGTACGTACGTTCAGAGTCCTGATATGAATACATAGTATTTTTGTTTAACCAATAAAATACATAAAAATATTATTACAGCATACAATCTTCTTCAGTCTTCAATCCAGAAATCTCAATAGTTATAATCACAGAATATTATTTATATTATTTGCGAATTCAGTTTTTTTATGGTGCCATTATAATCTAGTCCATTCGTAGTGTTATTTTGGATTGTTTTTAGTAATGTCTTAATAAAATAACATTTTAATTCACTGTAGTAAACTAGTCATCTTTTTATAATAAATCTTCGTTGACAAACAAAGATTTATAACAAAAAAATAATTATTTTTAAAATAATTGAGCTGATGACTTCCATGCTGGACTGGGAGTGATAGAAAAACATAGAATGTGCCAGCTGCATCTCCTCCCGTGCATGCTGTAAAAATCAGCTAAGGGAATCGAGGGTTTCAGTGTATTGCAATTTAGGCGATGGGCTGACAACCTGTCACTATGGTAATATACATAATCATCATCTGTATTAACCCTCAAAACTTGTCAGACGTGGCGGAACGACCTATGTTTAGATCGTTTTTTGCTCTGCCTACCCCATTAGGGATAAAGGCGTGATTTTATGTATATATGTATGTATGTATGAATTTCGCCTGCAAATTCGAAGTTTTTGTTACAAATAAATGCTGCTAAAAACAATTCAAAACAACATCCAAACATTCGTCTCTTAAACCTGTACACCCAAAACTCTATCTACAACAAACTCATACCTCACCTCATCAGTCTTGGTTTCTGGTTCCTTTACTTCCACCTGTTCCTCCTTTTCTGCGGGTAGTTCTAAATTCTCTGTCAAGCAAGGGTTTTTGCACTCGACAACCTCAGCTTCTTTTTCCTCCTGATCATTTTCCCTAAGATCAGTACATCTCTGGTCGCGTCGTAGTTCGAAGGAGGTTTTGGAGGATCGTCCATCTGGAGTCCTTCGTTCCTCTAAGACTTCTTCCCACTCGTCTTCGGAGAGATTCTCGTCGCCTTCTTCGTCTGGTAGGACAGGAATGGTGGATTTGCTTCGCGTGAAGAACGCCATCTTTTCTCTGTAAAGAAAAGATATTAGAGTATTTTAGTAAGAGGTTAAATGACAACACTAAGAGTAATTGCAATCTCAAAACGGTCAAATCAGAGTCAAAAGATCGTCAGAAATGGAGTAGACTTAAAAACTAATTCTATACTAAACTGTAAACGAAAGCATCATTATTCTTTCTTTCCTAAGTGTAAACGCCAACAGAAGACTACTCCAGCTACTCACAATCATAATCTATGATATCCCTAAAAATAATGTCAGATAACTTCCACTCATGGAACAACAAGTAATTTATCGCCGCTCGGGACATGAGCGCGGTAGCTCTGTTGACTAGACTAGCTGTGTGTACTTTGGGACGGTATTCCAAGGTCGCAGGTTGAAACCCTGTCTGCAGTTGAATTTTTGTGTTACTCTTAGAAATTTCAGCTGTGTTCCTTACTTGAAGGTGACGAGGTCTGGTTTCCTGCCGCCCTGGCGCGACTTCCTGAGCTTGTATATCTCACGACAAGTCCTGTTCAGTAGCTTGTTGGCTCGCTCGGCTCCGGCGCACTGCGGGGTAGTCAGGGGGGACACGAGCCTTCGTAATGTGTCGTCCTCGGCTACCCACGTGGCGATGGCTGGGTCGCCGCGGGTGCAGGCTTCTTCTAACCTGTTGGGGAAATGGACGGGTTAGAATGAGTTTTGGAAAAATTCAATCGTCTTTATTACTTCTCAAGGTAGGGAAAATAAGTCTTTGAGAAGTTGTTTATCAATTAAATCAGTTTAGCTAGGACAATTCAAAGGATTTGGTTGACTACAATTAATAGGGTCCTTTAAATTGTACAAATCTCTCTTACATGTTCATCGTAGATTAACTTCACAATAGCAACAAGACTAATGTGCGAGAAAACATTTTTATTATTATTATTGGAGAACTGCTTAAGTAGCTGTTGTTGGATTAATATGGATATGAACATTCCATTTTGTTACTCGAGTAACATACAATAGGTGAATACAAAAATGTACGGATGTTAATTAAAATACGTGAAATAAATTACAATTTCAGTCAGTCAATTTGTATGGGAAACCGATTTTTTAATTATGTAGTGGTTTTTTTTATATTTCCTATGAGATCCTTTATCGTTACGAAAACACCTTCTAGCTAGGCTATAACAAGCAATTGAATTAAAATCCCCTTTGTTTATCAGCTCGTATCCATACTATTCCAATGATAGCTACCTACTTCAGATCAGCTCTCTAATTATTATTGAATTACCAAATGACATTTATCGAACATACAAGTACACAACATACACAAATAACATGCCAGCTGTTCCTAGATACATCAACTCATTCCTACCTCTTCTTTAGCTGTGAAAGATGTGCGATCTCGTTCCTGAGGTCGGCCAGTCTCGAGTGTTGTGCGTGAAGATCTAATGTCAAGTCCAGTGATGTTCTGGCGGTTCTAGTGCGAGCTGAGCTGCGACGCACTGCCGTTACTGACATGCGACCCCATCTAGAGAGAATTAAAAGGATTTATTTAGTTAATGCTTATTTGTAGGAGTAGGTACACATATTTATTTGAAAAGAAGAAGGGGTCGAATATAAAACGACATAATAAAACAAATCGAAAAAATAAAACTCCACTATGTTACCATGAAAATGTCCACTGCGTTATCATAATAATGAATGACACCTCTATTCTCAGTAGTTCAATGGTACAGTTCAAATACTCAGTAGTGAGAAAGAGACATAGGTAGATAAGAAAAGCGGAAAAGAAGGATATACTTATGAAAAGCTAAACAGATATAAAAAATATGTATTTGAAGATAGACAGATATAGAATAATTTAGTAACATACCTCAGAGATCTGCGTTCGCGCACACTCCTGTCAAATGGAATACCGGCGGGTGGAGGGGGCTGTAACGTGACGCGTCGAGCATACTGCGCCATAGAGGAGTCTGATTCTGACCGGTTCAATCTGGAACAGAATAAATAATTAGATACTATAAGTATAACAAAGTTGAATATTCGGTTGGCCAGATTTGTTTGCTTATGTATGTATTCTAAAATTAGAACAATTCTATTCTTCTTCTTCTTCTTCTTAGCGAGTGGATTTTCGAGTCGAACAACGACCCGATAAACCCTGGTGTCAGAGTTTTCAAACCGCCTAGTAGCACAGCTATAGGCCTCTGACATGGTTTCAGTATCGACCACTATCAAAGACAGCGACCGGGACCGACGGCTTAACGTGCCCTCCGAAGCACGGAATCTTTTTTCTTTTCGGACAATCAGGTGATTCAGCCTGCAATGTCCTAACCAAACTGGAGAAAACCTTACAAAGTGATAAATTGTCACATATAAACTTTGTGTTCCCCCCCTGGGAATCGAACCCAGGACCTCCGGATCGTAAGCCCACAGCTTAGACCACTAGACCACAGAGGCAGAACAATTCTATTAGCAAGTTGAGACTAACCTGCAAATATACTGTCCTTTGCCGATGCTTTGAGGTTGTGGTGAGAACGTTTGAGATCTTTTTATTGTGGCTAAAGGTTCCTCTGGGCTGGCGTTTACTTGTTGGCTTTTCCTGTTAAAAATAAAATATATTCTTAGATAATTTTCTACGGTTATTTGCGCTCATATTGCTATTTTATTTTTAAAATGTATTAAACAACGAATCAAAAATTCAACCACAGGCAGGATTTGAACTTGCGACCTTAGGAGTAACGTCAAAACGCTCTACCGGGTGTAAGGGACAGCGCACAGGAATCTGATAGGGGTTGCTCAGTCAAAGAAACTGAACAATATTCACCAGGAAATTTATTCAGGAAATGAAAAAAATGGCTTTTCCATACAAATTGTCTGATCGAAATGGTCATTTTGTATGGGAAAGTAATTTTTTTCTGAATAAATTTCCTGGTGAATATTGTTCAGTTTCTTTGACTGGGCAACCTCTATCAGTTTCTAATAGGCTGTCCATTACACCCCGTATATCCTGATATTGTAATTCCAATATGGCAGGTTCAAATTCTGTCAGCTGTAGAGTTTTTGATTTTTTGCTTATTTTCTTGGCAAATTGTTAGTATAATCTTATAAAATGTATTGATACATTCACATTGTGCCAATACCATGCTAAATAATGTTCATGCAATATTTATTTGTGTAGTTATTGAAGAGTGAGATGTTGTTATTTCTGTGTTTGCGACATGCAATATTTGAGTTGCTAAGTGATATATTTTTAGCTCCGTCTTATTATTACCTATTAATATATTAGTCTTTTCAGTTTAATGACATGTAAATTTAAGTTAGTTTTCTAAGGTGAAGAAACGTTTGTTTACCTCATTAAGTACTATAAATTCGTGGATAACTGTAATTGGCTATTCTAGTTTATAAGATTAGTATATATAACTCATGTTAAATGCTGTTGTTATCCCTAACACTGTAAAAAAAAAAAAAAAAAATATTTTTTAGTAAACCGTATAAATAGGATTCAATCACTAAGAAAATTGCTATTAATATTCCATTCTAAATTTGTGTCTGAATAAGCAAAATCCACGCATTGACACAATGTAAACATACCTATAATACAAGACTATGTACATATATGTGTGTTGGCGGTTTTGTTATTTGTTGTATGGCGGCGGCTGCGGGCGGCCGTCGGCTTCTACTCGCCGCAGACATCGCAAATATCTGGAGAGAAATGTCTACTGTACCATCACCGGTTAGGAAGCGAGTAGTTTCAAGTCGAATGATTTAGTTACCACCACCCAAAACCAAGCCTATTTACAGACCATTGTCAGACCAGATTCAGATTCAGATTTTATTGCATAAATTCTTAATAGTACATTGTTTAACGAGTGGAGAACATGACCGATCTATATCGTCCATCACCAAAAGCCAAACAGAATCTTCTTTTACCTTCTATGTAACTGCCTGGCTCCTTCTGGACAGAAGTTGCATTCAGTATTGGTTTCCTTCTCGGCTGTGACTACTGCTTCTGGATGGAGCAACTCTTCTTCTAGAACGATGTCTTCTTCTGGGATAAAATCTTCGAACGAGTCTTCTTCCACTATCTGTGAAGGGGAAGAATATATTTGATAAGTTTTCGCAAGTTTAGATATCAGATGCATATTTAAACCATTAACGCATACGAGTCCAAATATGACCACCCATTTTTGATAATTTATATTTGTTTCGTTACCTTTACTGAGTGAAAATAACTGATTAAAAAATTGTGGTCATATTTGGACTCGTATACGAGTTTTTAACTCCATATAAAAAGTGTCAAAAAGTCCATGAATATTTACATTGAGGCCAATTCGGAGTTGCAAATGACACAACTTAACTAATATAAGTCCATATCTGACACTTTCTATGATGAGAGAACAGAAAGGGACGGCAATAATTTTAGTTGAGATTTAGTTAAGTCGTCTTGTTACCAAACTGTCCTCAATTTTTTGATTTTTAAAAGTCTTAGTATTCAAGGATCATTCATAGCATAATGGTTGGCAATGCTGAATCTTACCTGATTGAGTGGTTCTCTAGACTCCTCATCGTCTGATGCTGAATTTTCTCCCCCCTCTAGATTACATTCCGCACTGAGCATACTTTCAGGTCCTGAAATAATATCGTATGGCTGGGTTATAAATTATTCAGAAAAAGAGATATACTTTGAAGCAAAATAATTATTGCAAAACATTTGTATAGATAGGTTATTTTTAAAGAATATTAGGTAAAAAAAAATATTTTCAAAATTTACAAAACCTACCTCTATTTCTAGTCAAAGTCGAAGTCTGCGACGAAATAACAGTAGATTCATCTGAGCTTTCATCCCGTCGCATACACCTAAAGCTCAGAATATTGTACCACTTCTGAGACACCACGTCAGGGTCGAAATCCGCTAGACTCACTTGGGCACAGCCCTGAGGACAAAAAAAGATAAATTAGATTATAATATTTGGTGATTTTAAGGCTACACTTATAATGAGAGTAGTTTCAGTAAGTTTCGCTCTCGGTATGTTATTCACATGGCACTCGAAGCTACAAGCCGAATGGTATCACTCAAGACTTGCAGCTGAATACTCGACTTAGGCTACTTTTCATCATGTTAGTATATTTTAAGAAAGTGTTAGTAAGGGAGGAATTAAAGGCCTGCACACACTAGGGACTTTTGCCCGCTTTTTTATGTGTTAAAATGCGACAGCGGAAAATTTCGGCGGAAAATAACCCCTGGTCTATGCAGGCCTTAAGATAATTAAAACACTTGGCAAAAGGAACTGCGTAAATAAATGTGTATGGAAGTTTTTTGTCAATTCGTATACATAAGTATAATATAAGGACGCGATAGTGTTTAATGTAGATGTAGAACTTACCAAACACTCCGGACCACTTGCTAAATTAACTTGTAACGTGGCAGCCCGCAGAGCCCGGACGCCCGCGACGGGTGCCCTTTGCGAGTGTCTCCAGGACAACGTGGCGCCCCTCCACGCGAGGGCGGAGGCTCCGAACGGGACGCCGCAGCCGCCGCCTATCACTAGCGCGCCGCGGACTGAACTGTAAGAGAAAAATTATTATGGTTAGTTTATAGCGATAATCCAACTTTTGCTTTACAAGGCAAGCAAGAATTATGTTATTAAATGTTTCTTTTAATTTTAAATAAAAACGTTGCCATTAATTAATATTTGAAAAAACCTGAATTTTAGAGGCGGGGTTTCCACACGGACTGACAGACATTGACGAAATGATAAATTGACTACGGAACCCTAAAAAGGAGTTAGAATAACTCTTTTAAATACATAATTGAACATTGGGCTGCACAGTCGGTCGGTTGTACTCGTATTTTGTAGTTGCCGAGTAGGTTTTAACCATACATACACTATGTATGAAAGGTAACAAAAATGATGGTTCACCAAAAATACTTAAAATCCAAAGACTGTGGTTTTTTGTATGACAGGTAACAAAATGGAACTTCCCCTTTGTTACTTCTCACATTAATTTCTAATAATACTTACACTTCAGTGCCGATGTCTATGAAGAGTGCGTGCAGGTTCCTCGCCCTGAGGACGCCGATCTCCAGCGCGCTTTCTTCCGGACAGTACCGCAATTTGATCTCAATTTGGGCACTGTTCACTGTAACAACGAAATAGAGGGTGTCAGAAGTGGGATCACATTAACAGAATACAAAAAATGTCAGGATGCCAGGTCAACTACCATTTTAAAGTAAGACATAAAAAAATGATGGAACGAGTTCACTTTGAAAGTGATAAAGGCGTTGGAAATTCCACATACACAACGAATAATAAGCTTCATAAAAATTGGTTCGGCAATTCTGTATCACAATGTCATCAGAAGTGGGATAATTCAGATTAGTATTGCAAAATCCAAGGACGTGGTACCAGAATGTAGGCATAATTTCTTACCTGCGCCGGAGTCGGCCGCCTGCGCAGCCTCAAACACTCCAGAGTCGCCCGCCACTGATTCATCGCTCACTGCTGCCGACACCGATCTAGTGTTTGTACCTGCCAAACAAAATAGGAATAATGTTAATGTTGATTAAGTATTGTACTTCCAATTTCTGAAAGTATAAGTTTGGGAAAAGGGACCGTGTCAAACGCCTTTGTCAAATCTATCTAGAATACAGAAAAGTTTAACTTACCACTAGAGGAGGGAGTTCTAGGCGAAGGCGGAGGGGGTGTCTCTGAAATAGGTGAGAGAGGCTCACAGGGCCGTCCTGGACCTTGCAACTGCACGGGAACTGAAATAAATACAATTAAACAATTAATAAGGGCCTTTGATTTACTAGAAATATCGACTTTTGTGCTGGACTGAAAGTAATAAAATAATGTAGAATGTACCACGCGTTTTTCTCTTCGAGCATAGATAAAAATGTGTAATTTGGAAATGAATTCCCACTTTGTTACACACAAAATAATTTTCGAGGTTAAATTTTTGAACTACCACAATAGCATTTTAGATGTAAATGTAGCATTAAATATATAGAAAGTGAATAATATGCATTATGTGATGTGATGTGAATAATATGTACTTACTCGTAGCGAGTCCAGTGACTTCATTCAATCCGGTGGCGACACCTATCCTCATTTCTGCTAATTTCTCTTCTAGTTCCCTCTGCTGCCGTCTTTGTTTTTCCACCTACAGGGAAAAGAAAAAACATTATTACTAAGTTTAATTATTACAAATAGGCTGTACAAAATAGATATTTTTGCACGGTTTTATATTGCAATTTCTGACAACCCAAAAGTGCAC
>JARACY010002956.1:0-37374 GCA_029255725.1 Scrobipalpa atriplicella | reverse complement strand
AGTCATCATCTTACTTTGAGGTTTCGTATAAGACTTTTGTCAACTTATGCCAAAATGTCAAATCAAAATAAAATTGAATTTTTTATTTAATTTTCATACGACATATGTGTGAAACCGTCCTCTTTCAGGCATATTTTACAGCTTTTTATATTTACAAGTTGCGTGCTGAAATAGATAGCATCTAACCGTCCCCCGTGTGTTCTATGTGCGGTGACATATGCGTATCGTGAGTAGCGGGTTCGAGTCCCGAGGACAAATTTAGGACTGTATAGTTTTATGATTTAGCTTTTGAGTTGAAATAGTTTTGGAATGGTTTACGAAGAAAGTTCTAATAATGGGGTGAACTTTAAATACTAGTATAAAGTCTTTGTATAAAGTTAACCAATTTTGCTACGAGTATTGCTACGAACGCTACGCCGTAGCACATTTTTTTTAACTATTTATCATAAATAAAACAGGCACATCTTGCAATAAATAAGTATAGGTACCTACCTACTAAAAATTGTTGTTTTGTTACTGACAGAGACGTGGTATCTTTGTAGTATTTAGATGCAAGCTTTCCAAGTAAATCATTGATGCACTGAATACCTTCGTCTGCCACAATAAAGGTAACTTAGAAAAGTAATGTAGAGCTCAGTAAATCACTTAAATATACATTTTCATAACGCAAATGCGACGACCACTACGGACAGCTACTAACGACCACAAAATGCATTTTAAATTCCCTCTAACATCGCATCTATTCAAGAAAACCACCATTAATCCTATACAAACTCAAACAATTCTTATTCGAACATACTTTCTCCATAATACATAATAATATAAAAACATTTAAAGCAGATCCGAGACAACCGAAATAAATATCGATTCATAACACAATACAATCTAGAATCGAGCAAAAAGTAAGGGTGACCACACATCGTGTATCGCCGCGGCGATCGCCGGCTGTCGCGGTGTTGTCATCCGCCGCGTATCTGCCGGTGCGATCGCGCCCCGCGAATCCAATGCGCGGACAGCTCAAAAACGTCAAAGTTTATCGTCAGAATACTTGACTAATATTAGCAATAAACGTATCAAGCATACCTCAGACAAGGTGTTCCATACAACACCAACGCAACAGGCTATTTTAGTATCTATGTCGATGTAATACAGTCTTTTAGTGAAATTTGGGTTTGTATAGTACGACTACGCTTTAAGTGAATGTGGCGAGAAAAGGAACTAACGCTGCCATCTTCAGATTTGACATTGCTTTGACAGTTCTCCTTATACTGCAGCGCCCCCGACCACGTTCATTGCGAACCGCGTCGTACTGTAGAAATATTTTGACAGATTGTATCATTATACTGCATGTGGTTTTTGAGCTGTCCGCGCATTGGATTCGCGGGGCGCGATCGCACCGGCAGATACGCGGCGGATGACAACACCGCGACAGCCGGCGATCGCCGCGGCGATACACGATGTGTGGTCACCCTTACTTTTTGCTCGATTCTAGATTGTATTGTGTTATGAATCGATATTTATTTCGGTTGTCTCGGATCTGCTTTAAATGTTTTTATATTATTATGTATTATGGAGAAAGTATGTTCGAATAAGAATTGTTTGAGTTTGTATAGGATTAATGGTGGTTTTCTTGAATAGATGCGATGTTAGAGGGAATTTAAAATGCATTTTGTGGTCGTTAGTAGCTGTCCGTAGTGGTCGTCGCATTTGCGTTATGAAAATGTATATTTAAGTGATTTACTGAGCTCTACATTACTTTTCTAAGTTACCTTTATTGTGGCAGACGAAGGTATTCAGTGCATCAATGATTTACTTGGAAAGCTTGCATCTAAATACTACAAAGATACCACGTCTCTGTCAGTAACAAAACAACAATTTTTAGTAGGTAGGTACCTATACTTATTTATTGCAAGATGTGCCTGTTTTATTTATGATAAATAGTTAAAAAAAATGTGCTACGGCGTAGCGTTCGTAGCAATACTCGTAGCAAAATTGGTTAACTTTATACAAAGACTTTATACTAGTATTTAAAGTTCACCCCATTATTAGAACTTTCTTCGTAAACCATTCCAAAACTATTTCAACTCAAAAGCTAAATCATAAAACTATACAGTCCTAAATTTGTCCTCGGGACTCGAACCCGCTACTCACGATACGCATATGTCACCGCACATAGAACACACGGGGGACGGTTAGATGCTATCTATTTCAGCACGCAACTTGTAAATATAAAAAGCTGTAAAATATGCCTGAAAGAGGACGGTTTCACACATATGTCGTATGAAAATTAAATAAAAAATTCAATTTTATTTTGATTTGACATTTTGGCATAAGTTGACAAAAGTCTTATACGAAACCTCAAAGTAAGATGATGACTCTTTATTGACCCTGCTACCTTATAATAGGTACGAGGAGTAAGGGACAGCTTCCTGCGAACTGATAGGGGTCGCTCATTCAATGAAACTGAACAATTTTTTTCAGGCAATTCTTTCAGGAAATTGTCTGATCGAAGCGGTCGCATTTTGTATGGAAAAGCCAAAAAAATAATAATAGCCTGAATAAAATATCCTGGCTAAATCTTTCAGTTTCGTTGACCGAGCAATCCCTATTCTGCGGGAAAGTGTCCCTTACACCCAGTATAGTAAGGGATTGGCGTAAATTAAGGCTCGTATTTATAAAGCGATCTCAAGATTAAGAGCAATATTAAGTGCGGACTTGACAAGTCATTTTGTACTGGAATGACATTTCTGATACAAACTCAAACTCGCTGTCACTCTTGAGAGCTGATTATAAATACGGGCCTAACTGTGCCACATTATAACACCTAATAAATCCCAATACCACTCATTATCAGACTGCACAAAAAAATGACTAATCAGCAAAACGCACAGCAATATTATGCTAATTTCGGTTATATCAGTAGATAACTAGTGGGCGCGCCAGCCCCGCCTGCAAATACCGTGCGATGGAACACCAGATATGGTCAACTACTAGCTATAGGAGCTAGCTACTTAATTAAAAATGTCCCAGTTAGGTGGTACATTATAAAAAAGTGATGTGTGCGTTATCTGACACCTTTATGTGAAGGCTAGCGTATGGAAATGCGAGAAATGCTACATTTTATTCAATTAATGAGGACTGGCCTAGTTAAAAAATAAATGCGCTGGTAATCAAGTGGCCCTTTACGTAAAGAACTGTGATAATATAGCCAAACCAAGCACTGATAATTTTGATATTTCACATAATTGATTTTATAATTTTCATCATTATGATTTTTGTTTTAAAGAAAAGGAGACGGCACAACAAAAACACAGTTCTTTTTAAAATTGCTTTGCGAAATCGCTTAAAAGTTCTTGAACAACTTACATCCTACTTAGGTACCCCGTGAGGGATTAGCCTGACTTTATTTATGCATGTTCAAAACAAACTACAACAAACTCCATCCACAACATTTTGATCCTCCTTCGTTAACTCAAAAGCTTTGTATTCAAACTCGCATATCAGAGACTAACCGACAGACCGCAGGCACAAAGCTGTGTGGGCGCTGCAGATAGGCATCTAGGCATTGTACAGTTGCCTAGACTGGGACCTAGCCTGCCTAGGTCCCAGGTCTCGTTAATAGATTCGCGTATCTGTTGTGCAGACGTGTTTGATACTAGATTTATGGGAAGTTGATGTGTTTTGTGTGTTAGGATTTATATGCTGGCTTTTACGTTATTGTTTGAAATGCTAGAAAAGCTACTTAAAGATTGACGTATGAATGTAGGTATGTATACTTAAATAAAATCCAACTTATGATTATGTTAAATAACAAATCTAAGCAGGAAATGAACCTGTGTTCTTGGATATCGTTCCATCGCTCTACCAAGATCTACTGCAGTCCGTATCCAAAATGGTGTTTCTTTTTCTTATAGCGTCAATAGTACCTAATCGTCAAAACCTGTCAAAAGTATTTAACATAAAAAAAGATTCTCAAATATTTCTTAGTGATTTTTCTACTACAAATCTTCATAAATATTATTAACAATTGATAAAGAGACAGTTCAAAACGACTGTATCCGCCGCCCGCCCAAGTCAGCCGCCCAAAGCAAACCGCTAGCCCTGCGTCAACACATGCGATGTAAACACACGCACATACGCGTGCGTCAAGTGATAACTGATAAGCTGGCTACTGATAAGAGCCTCAGAGCTTGTGAGGTAGATAGGACGATATTTCTGTTTTTTTTTTATTGAGTTCAAACTTAATAAAAATTTTACAGAAATACAAACTCTTTCTCTGATTCTGTCAAGAGCAAATAAAAATACTTAAAAAAACTATGACCTACAAAGCTTTAGAGATTACTGTTACCCGCAATTGGAAGTTATAATTTTGACTAAGGTACTCTTTTGCTGTGCGTGTATGAAAGATAATGAACTTATCGTTGATCGATATTATTTCAGATATTTTTACAGACAGAATAAAGATTGCAAAATAATCAAGCTACAATGCTACAATGCCTAATTGTAAAATAATTAGAGGAATTTAAGTCTTTGTCGAATTAATGAGAATTCAATAAGAAAAAATTGAGAAGTAATACTATCTAATCTATATATCTGTTCAAACGAATTTTTGATTTTGTTTTGATTTAAAGGTTAAATTAATCAATGACAAAAATTATATATATCTTTCGTCTTAACCTGTCATAGTCTCTTCGACTACAAAGCGTGGCGTCGTCACGCGAACGCACTTCATAAACTGCGCCTACGGGTGGAAAAATGGGAGGGAATATGGAAATGTAAAGTGATGGTATTTGTCATCATGTGTTTACTGTGTTTTGTTATAAATTGTATGCGGCACATTAGTTCTGTGCTCTATAGACTGGAGTATGTAGAGTTATGCAGTACTTTAGTTAGAGTATTGAGACACATTATTATTATAATGAGTTTGTTAAAGCTGCTTGTAGAGGCAGGTTACACATGGCTTAGAATATAAAGTTAAAATCTTGTATAAATATTTAGTATCAAAGAAATTTTTCATATTTCTGTGAAAGGTTCTCAAAGTTATCAAAAATTCCGTTATATTACCATTTCCTTCCAATTCGTAGATAAAGGCGGAAGTAGTGTATTCAGTAAAATATTTATGTAAATTCTTTGCATATTTTATCAGCACGCAATCACAAACCATGATAATCATACTGACACTCTTTTACCTGTCACAACATAGGGGTTAAGATTATTAAAACTAAAAAAAAAAAACGAAGAGGATTTCACACTAGATTTCCGGCTCTTGTGGTTATTTTCCTGCGGTAAGAAGTAACTTGTTTAGGCCCGTATTGATAATTAGTTCTCAAGTGTGACAGCGAGTTTGAGTTCGTATCAGAAATGTCAGTTCAGTACAAAACTACCTGTCAAATCCATACTTAATATTGCTCTCAATCTTGAGATCGCTTTATAAATACGAGCCTTAATGAGTAAAAAGTAAGGCACGTTAAAAGTGGCTTTCATAGTTTGTGAAATCGGTCTAGCATTTTTTTGAGATAACAAACAAACGTACACATCTAGTCTTAAGGGTGTTCGATGAGCTAATGTTCATCATGGCCACTTTTTGTACCAACTATCGACAACTT
The DNA here is from genome assembly GCA_029255725.1 of Scrobipalpa atriplicella. Taxonomy (NCBI): domain Eukaryota; kingdom Metazoa; phylum Arthropoda; class Insecta; order Lepidoptera; family Gelechiidae; genus Scrobipalpa; species Scrobipalpa atriplicella. The sequence goes on along the minus strand of JARACY010002956.1, from coordinate 31,768 downwards.
CCATGCTGGACTGGGAGAGATAGAAAAAACATAGAATGTGCCAGCTGCATCTCCTCTCGGGCATGCTGTAAAGCTAAGGGATTTGAGGGTTTCGGTATTGTAATTTAGGCGATGGGCTGACAACCTATCACTATAGCAATATACAGATCTATCTGGAATAACCCTCAAAACTTGTCAGACGTGGCGGAACGGCCTTTGTTAAGATCGTTTACGCTCTGCCTACCCCATTAGGGATACAGGGCAGGCGTGATTCGGGACATTCAACGCTTATATATTTGGATAGATTACAAAATTAAAAATTACTTGCGATTTGCGCAAAACGTAAAAACATTCTTGAAAATATTTGTATTTGAGACACAATAAATTTATTAGGTACTTGTGGGGCCTTAAGCCAACTTAAGTACCTTCACAAAAACCAAGATCAATTAGAACAACCAGCAACTCCTGAGTCGCTATCAGGACTGAACTAAAAGCTCGTTATCTCAGGCATCTGGTACCATCTGCGCCGGCGCAGCTCTCGACACGTGTTCCAGATAACATGCACTTGTAGTACACACACATACACACACACTCACATAGTAGAAGTAGAGATTCAGTTACCTTAACTTTGTAATAACGGCCTCCACGGTCGAGTGGTGTGAGCTTTGGGCTCCCGATCTGCAGGTCATGGGTTCGATTCCAACACAAAGTTGGCTAAATATTAATAGGACGATTTGGATCACTAGATTGTCTGTCTAGAAAAACGATTCGGTACTTCAAAGGCTTAGTTCAAAGGGTGGTGAATGGTAGCAATTCGGCGTTGCAAAAGACACAACTTAAGTAGTAAAACTCTATACCGCTCCCTTTCTATCACGAGAAAACAAAAAGGAACGGCAATAATTTTTGTTGAGGTTTAGTTAAGTCGTGTTTGTACCGAATTGTTACCAGTGATAGCCGCACTCAAAACTTTATAATAAACCAAGAATTCTGGAAAAACATGTCTTACCAGCCTACAGTTAAACATTGATTCGGTATTGGGCTAATAGGTTACACAGTATAACTTTTATCAACCAATGAGCGTCCGGAATCTCGCCACCTCCTTTCAAGGAGAAACTGCATATTGCAGTTGCACAAGATGCAATTAAATCGATGCACCGGTATTGGTTAGTCACTAGGTGGGTAAATTGTGATCAGTTTAAATTTAAAATGATTGTTTTTTTGATGACAATGAACAATTTTCCTTATGAACTCATTCGCAAAAGTTCCTATCGCGAAGATACATTTCGTTGTGCCAAATCGAAGTGAACCTTTTGGCATAGTGAATAAAGTTCCTTATTGTGTATCACGTTCTTGAAAAGTGCACGCCGCGTCGCGTCGCGTATTTTCCCGGTGTGAACTGCTTAAACCTTCAATGTAAACTTTATCAAAGTTAGTAAGAAACATACATACATACATACATAAAATCACGCCTTTATCCCTAATGGGGTAGGCAGAGCAATAACGACCTAAACATAGGTCGTTCCGCCACGTCTGACAAGTTTTGAAGGTTAATAGGTAAAGATGATGATTATGTATATTACCATAGTGACAGGTTGTCAGCCCATCGCCTAAATTGCAATACACTGAAACCCTCGATTCCCTTAGCTGATTTTTACAGGATGCACGGTAGGAGATGCAGCTGGCACATTCTATGTTTTTCTATCACTCCCAGTCCAGCATGGAAGTAAGAAACGCCAAACAATAACCACTTTGACCCAAATAACAACACGAAAGGCGCCAGACCTTAGCAGGTTTTGTCCAACAAAGCCTATTAAACCGTTCTAAGGCACTCAAAAGCATATCTTCTCAAAACCCGACCAGACTCCACAGAGCAGATAACATGCAGACAGACAGATAGGAAATCTCTTGCGCTATCTACCAACGCATATAAAATTGAAAGCAAGCTTATCGAAAAGGCTTGAGTGTGGTCACTTATGGCTTACGGCCAAAGATAAATAAATATATAGCTGTTTTTTATGCAGCGACGATTTTATTGATGTGCTTTTTAGGTGAACATGTTTTTTTTTGTGTAATTAGTTGACTCATAAGTTCGTGGTAGGTAAGTCTTTGAAAGTCTAGAGCATACTTAATTTTACTGTAATATTGCTAATTGAAATTAAATCGAAAAAGTTAAATAAGAATAATCGCGAGTGCTTAAAAAGTTATAAACGTAAAAGAGTTTCTCAAAGTTTACTGAACAGCGAGGTATTAAAAATTTGAGTTTTATGGTAAAGGAATAAATGAAACGGTGATCCAAGGACGCAGGTCCACATAACCTCACCGCACCGTACCTAGTACCATCCGTCGTAATTATAATTTGATTTACCTATCTCTTTAAAATTTTATCAATTTATAATATTTCGTCCATCTTATTACAAATTGAAACATCTCTGATTGAAGTCGACCAATCCGTAATGTGTCTACGTGGTCGAATAAGACCGCCGATCGCCCTATTCCAGAGAAGGTTCGTGTCACTCGGTGCGGACACATGTTTATGAGCTGATGATGACATCACTGACTCCTTCCATCTCTTAAAAAAAAAACCATTTATCTCTTAACAATTTTATCAATCTCTTTACAGTTTATTTGATGAAGATACAAACAATCCTGCGAACACAAGAAAACTAAACTTAACAATATTAGGTAAGACAGAGTCAACAATAGATCGTATCTCCTGCTTTAGAGCTGGCAGTAATGGTCCGCTAAGTGGTCTCATTTACAGAGTACCACCCCACTACAGACTACAGAGGTGCTCAAAGTTCACTGCACAGTAAGACATAAAAAAAAATCGCAACTAACCAAGGAAAATTCCGAGATAAATGTCCTAAACTTAATAATGTGCACTTGTATCGATTTGTAATACCTACCTATTGATGTTAGTTAGGTTACCTAATGAAAATTAATTTAAAATATTTTCTATATGTGTGTGTGTACGAGTATGTTTTCAATTTTTTTACTGTTTATTCGGCTGAAGTCAAGGACGGTTAAAATTATCGCACTTTGAGAATAACTGGAAAGACCCTGTGTGATATACTGTACCTCTATCCTATCTTATGGTATCTTTCTAATTAAAAATATTTATGTTCACTTTAAATCAATAAACTCTTAAAGTCTTCTAATTATTATTTCAAAAATTCAAAGAAACGAATTCTTCTTCTGCCGTGTGGGTTTCGAGTCGATTTACCCGATGAACCCTGGTGTCATCGAATTAAAAACGCCCTTACCGAATAAATCGTTACAGTGTAAAAAATATGTCAAAAATCGCAGCTCTCTGAAACTCCGCTCCCCCGAGTTCTGAAACTCCCGAAACAGTCCTTGCAGATAACGCGTTTCATCAACACCCCATGTAGTGATATGAACTTATCCGTGTGTTTACCTTTTAGCCGCGCGTTTAAGTCAAAAGGGAGTTATCTCGCCGCTGCATCCATCAGCAAGTACATAATAGGGATGGGCGATAGAGAGTTGAGTCAGTTGAACTTATTGACACAGGGAGTTGATTCAATCCATTGTACGTTCTCGTCACTGCATCCACCGCCAAAGATCTATCCGCTTTGTAAGACTGTACGACTGGTTATGAAATAAATCTTTGAGAGAACTTCTTGCGATGATAGCATTTTAATTTAATCAAGAGTTTACGAATCTAATGTCTTAGCGTACTATACCTGTCTGTAGTTCAAGAACTACGACAAGTCACATCACATTTATTGCCGTGACTCAGTGACTCACTTATATAGAGTCAGCCCGCGCTGCTCGCAGCCCCGTTGTCGCGTTTTATTTCACACACAAACCGCCACTTTTTAACCGGACCGTTTTCAATGCTGTGATACATAGTCTAGCGTCTAATCAAGTCTCATTTATTGATGTAACTCTGTGACTCATGCTACTGTAGTTCAACATATTATCACGTCATTAGCAAGTTGATGTGACTCACAATAAGAGACTCACAGACTCGACTCAAAGGGACTTTCGACCACTCACAAGTTGATGTGACTCAGTTATTCACTTTTGAATTACTCTGCCCCTCACTAGACACACAGGGTGCTGTTATCAGCAGCTCGCAGCCCCGCTGTCGCGTTTTATTTCACACACAAACCGCCACTGTTTAACCGGACCGTTTTCAATGTGCAGTCTCCAACTTGAAACCTAAGTCAGTTTTTATCAGCGGTTCGCATTCCTGACACGTACACTGTTAGGCCCGTATTTATAATCAGCTCTCAAGAGTGACAGCGAGTTTGAGTTCGTATCAGAAATGTCATTTCAGTACAAAACGACCTGTCAAATCCCTACTTAATATTGCTCTCAATCTTGAGATCGCTTTATAAATACGAGCCTTAGATTTACATAAGCAGAGCATTGGTCAGTTAGTGATACTGATGTCAAAGTTGTAACTGCTACATTGTCTAGTGGCAAGCATTGGGATCTTGATTTGGAGGTCGTTTGTTCAATTCCGGGAAAGAGAAACCATTTTGAGTTTTTTTTTTTCAGTCTGGTCACCCTACAAAATCACAACACTTGGTCACTAAAATAAGTCCCGTAAATTAGGTACCCGTGGGTCACTGAGCCAGCGTAGTAAGTAAGTAAATTAGGTAGGTATTACCTACACAATGGTAGCAATTCGCTGTTGCAAAAATCATGACTTAACTGATTTAAGTCTATACATGTCATGTCATTTTCTATCATGAAAGAAAGAAAGGGGCGGCAATAATTTTAGTCACGATTTAGTTAAGTCGTGCCCTCAACGTATCAATAGCAATAAGAGTTAGTTATTATTTTTGGAAATTCAAATCAATAAATAATAAAAACACATGTTGTTCTACTGAATATGAAGTATGTAATGTATAATCTGTGGTGGAGAGGCGCAGGGCTGGCAACTCGCAAAATGGCGCGTGTTATCTCCCGCCGCCAGCAGCGCCACCTGCACTAATAACTGCACTTGAATTTGTTTTATCTGTCAAAACACAGCCCTTCTCCTGCTATGTGTTTTTTTTGTTTTATTTCGGGAAGATAGCTGGACTGAAATTCATGTGTCACTGTGCTTTCACTGGTTAAATAATTGACAAATAAAAAAATATTAGGTACACGATGGCTAAACATTTTTTTATAGAAGAAGTACCTAATAAATCTTTTTTTTTTAAACATGACCCTGATCAGTCGCAAGAAGGCACATTTTAGTAAATTAAATAAAAACGCAACTTAAATCCGATAAAAATGGCCTATAATACCTAGTAATTTACAACTATAATTAATTAAATACAGGTTTTAAGTCTTTTAAGTATAGGTACTTGACCATTATTTACATTATCGTGCACTTATAAAAATCTACCATTTTACAACTTGATATCGCCGCCATCTTTTTTTTTTAATGTTTCTCGTGACATTTACAACCGATAAGATTCGCAGGTACATGTTTGGACTCCATATCTTTACTGTTTATATAAAATTTGTTAGTCCTGTTTCTATGATAACACAAAGCGATTAATTTATGTATTTTTTGTTCGAGAGCTACAATTTTACGGGAAAATCACCTCTTTCCCACAAGAAATCCCACTAAATCGTGATTTTATAAATGGCATGCAGCGTTTAACACATTACCGAATATTTGCTACGGCGTAGCATTTGTCTACGAAGTTTTCATAGCCAAAGTTATACTTCTAATTTATTGTAATAAACTCGATCAACATAATAATTTGCTATATTTATTTTTATTTAACACATTTTTTAATCTCGATTAATGTAATAAACTATGCAACCAATTTATTAGATTAATAAATAAAAATGTTCCCACTTTATCCATATTTTAAAATCCAACCTAATGCGAAATACTGTGCGACGAATAAGGTCCTTTGAATTTTACCCTTTGCAGTCAAAGTGTTGACCGTCAGGTCATCAGCTATCGGGCTGGATCGTCGGGGGATTTCGTCGGCCTTATCGCCGAAAGCACTCTCAGTTATCAACTCGAGAGCGATCTCACATATTGCGCTGAGATGGAACACTTATCACTGTTTCATTCGCACACATTCTGGGTGAAACGATGTGAGAAGAATGTGATAATTTAATTCAGATTTTATTATGACTAATATGTAAATATTTACTTCGATCCTAGACAGGGAGAGACAAAAGTATAGAATGCTCCAGCTGCTTCTCTGTAGAATCGAAGTTTTAGGAATATACCTACATGAACGAACTTATCTAAAATACAAAAAATTGTCAGAATTATTAGCAACAGTTTTTCTAAACCTTTTTAAAGTAGTTTCACTATTTGATGAACTCTACTAATAGGACTATATTAACCAAAAATCTACATCTAGTATAAAACCTTCTGGGATCACTCTTCACTCTCATATTTTTTAAGTCAGTAAAAGAGATTCGAGGGTGTTTCGTAATTTCACCTGACATCCTATCACTATAGCCATCTATACTATATATAGCGATACACATAACAATCTAAAATTATTCCTCAATTTTGGTCAGACGTGGCGAAGGCACATTTTACTAGGCTTTTTACGCTCTGCCTATCCCGTAAGGGATAAAGGCTTGACTTTATGTATGTAATATTTTGCTGCTTCCGAGCTGGACTGGGAGCGATAGAAAAACATAGAATGTGCCAGCTGCATCTTCTCCCGCGCATGCTGTAAAAATCAGCTAAGGGAAACGAGGGTTTCAGTGTATTGCAATTTAGGCGATGGGCTGACAACCCTTCACTATAGCGATATACGAGTACATAATCATCATCTGTATTAACCTTCAAAACTAGTCAGAAGTGGCGGAACGACCGTTTTGCTCTGCCTACCCCATTAGGGATAAAGGCGTGATTTTATGTATGTATGTATGTAACATTTTGCACCATATATTATAACCTCTCTCAACCCACGTGATTCATTCGTCTAGATCTCTGGTATCCGAATGTTTTAGCTTATCCGCGATACGGCGGAATTAATGCCTCTCTGTTACAACTATCCGGCAGATAAAACGATCCATTAAGGTGTTATGGACTGTTCGTAATTATTGTATCTGTGGCCAGCCAGAAGCTGTACTATATTGTGGGTGATGGTTTTGGTTATTTTTGTCGGTAAAAATTAGTTGAAAGATGGTTTTAGAAAGTAGGTTTTTTCAATTTTGGTAAAAAATGTTGCTATTGTAATCGTTGAGAAAAGGAAAAGCAATAAACTTGCAAGATAAAATATCATAAAAGCATATGTACCTATACCTACTAAGTTGTCTTGAATCTTAGGCCCGTATTTATGATCAGCACTTGAGACTGACAGCGAGTTTGAGTTCGTATCAGAAATGTCATTTCAGTACAAAACGACCTGTCAAATGCATACTTAATATTGCTCTCAATCTTGAGATCGATTTATAAATACAAGCCATAGTAACAAAATTAAGCCACACACGATGAGATACGTACCTAAGTATCGAACTCGATAGTATTGGTCCCACGGTCACAGCTACCTTGATGAGCTTTCCAAAATTTCACTGCCTGACCTGTCCTATTTGGTGGGTAACAGCTTCACTCAATACACTTTGCAAGTACATAAGTTAACGCTATATAACATATTTATTACATCTCAAACATAGCTCCATTCAAAACCGCGTAAGTAATACCTAAAACTAAGACTATCTCCGAATCCCCGGCAGCGAAACCTACTTAGCGAACTACAACTAGATCTTACAATGCAGCAATACTAACACCACGTCGCGCGCATTTGTACCACATTCATACAACATTAGACACACTAACATAACAGTTTAATTAGAAGTGCATCTAAAGCGTATTACTTGCAATGGTTGTTTGGAGGATGGTGTGGAGCAAGATGAGAGCGAGAGCGGGAATCAGAAATAGTTTTTAGAACGTTTTCTTGTGGAGTGTTTTGTTTTTGAGTTAGTGAACTAAAAAACGTGAGCACTTTAATTAGAAGTGCATCGAAAGCGTATTACTTACAATGGTTGTTTGGAGCGTGGTGCAAGATGAAAACGAGAGCGAGAAGAAATAATTTTTGGAACGTTTTATGCGAAATATTCTGTTTTTAAGTGAGTGAACTGGACGTGACCACAAAGGGTAACGCTAACGATCAATTTCGAAATAGAAAGAGCATCTTTTTCTTTTTACTATGTATTACCGTTTTCAAAGCTGCTGCTGCAGTACCATCTTGACCAGATTTGGGCAGACACAGCGGAGTTTACACTTACCTGTAAAAAATAAAAGAAATATTAGTTAAACTGGCTTACAAAATTACAGATATTTTAGAGTGTCCGCTACGACAAGCATGGTCATGCCTCGTAGTGGTTTAATAACATTTATAAAACAAAAATTCCTGCAGTCTGCATTGAATTATTTGATATTATACTAGTGTAGCGCCTTGCTGAACTTGACATCTAAGCTCGCAGTATGCTTGAAAGTTTTGTTAATTTTTATTTGCGTTTCGTTTTATCATAGTGAATGGATACTCTCTCTTAATTTGTACCACCTAGGAGAAATTTTCGGTGGTTCGTATTGGATCTTGCGAAGTTCGCTCCTATAGTGCTACGTATCGCTCCCGATGTCTTTGCTTTGAATACTACTACATTACTACTACAACTGTTTCAGATGTTACCTCCTAGGAATGACCGTTTATGACTTGTACCACAGGCCTTAGGGGCAACTTTCGGTGGTTCGTATTGGATCTTGCGAAGTTCGCTCCTATCGTGCTACGTATCACTCCTGATGTCTTTGAATACTACTACATTACTACTACAACTGTTTCAGATGTTACCTCCTAGGAATGACCGTTTATGACTTGTACCACAGGCCTTAGGGGCAACTTTCGGTGGTTCGTATTGGATCTTGCGAAGTTCGCTCCTATCGTGCTACGTATCACTCCCGATGTCTTTCAATACTACTACATTACTACTACAACTGTTTCAGATGTTTGTTACCTCCTAGGAATGACCGTTTATGACTTGTACCACAGACCTTAGGGGCAACTTTCGGTGGTTCGTATTGGATCTTGCGAAGTTCGCTCCTATCGTGCTACGTATCGCTCCCGATGTCTTTGAATACTACTCCGTGTAGTGCTACTGCAGCTCTAGTTGTTTGATAAACTAATGTATGAATAGACGGAATTCTGAGGTGGGTGTGAAAATAAACGGGTGATCAAGTACCCCGTAGGAATGAAATGTCAGATCATAGTCTATATCTGTCAAATCAATATTAATAAAAAAAAATATGTCAAATAAATTGTATTATATAATGCTGGCTTAAAAAAACGTATCTAAAAATATCCGAAGATAATCATAGATATATGATCTAACTCTTCAAATTCCATACACTTATGTTTTTTTTATTACAAATGTGTTTGCTCTTGACTCCAATCTAATCAGGTCGGGAGCGACTGAGACGGAGTCGACGATGGAGCGAGCTCACCCAAAAGATGCCTGTTCACTCTAACTTTGAAGTGTTTCATGATTCACATAATGTACATTTTAACAAGATGGTTAGAACCTATAAAATAAAAGATCAAAGCAAAATCTACTTAATAACACATCTTATCAAGAAACAGCAGTAGATTAAAGAAAGCGCTACAAGCTTATAATGTGTTGCAATAAATAAAATGAAACAATTTAGTAGATGTTTTTAATAGTGAAATCGTGTATACAGGGTGTAACACATAATTTATCGGTATTTTATGATTCGTGATAAGAGAAGCTAAAATTTTTTTTTTATCGACGTAACATTTCACAGGTACAAAGTTTTAGAACTTTAGCTAGCTTAATTAAAAAGATTTAAGCACATTACTGGAATTAAAAAAATCTCTGATAATTCTCATTCAAAATTGTGTCAAAAACGGTTCAAAACTTTTGAAAAATAAATAAATAACGAAAACCAAATCAAAAACTTAAGATAGTTCACTGAAAATGATGGTTGAAAAGATCGTAGAGCTTTTATTAGGACCCTGTATAGATAAGGCAACAAGGCTAAACAAATTGCAGCAACAAATCATTATAATGGACATGATATTGGCCGAAACTGTATTCAATATTCTTGTGGCCCGGTGGTGGCCATATTTTGTCGGATCACATTTTTAAATCAGTAAGTACCTATTTTGTAATATTTGGAAGACACAAAGGCCCGTATTGTAGTCAGCACTCAAGAGTGACAGCGAGTTTAAGTTTGTATCAGAAATGTCATTTCAGTACAAAACGACCTGTCAAATCCATACTTAATATTGCTCTCAATCTTGAGATCGATTTATAAATACGAGCCAAAGTTTTCAAAGGTTTATTTTTGGGAGCGTAAGCCCAGATTCCATGTCTTGGAAATTAACAAAACGTTAATTAATTACTATATTTATGATTATGAGAGTGGAATTGGGTATGATTATGATTTGACGTGATGGTGATGAGTGATGTGATGATAACAAAATATTATTAATAATTGTTTTTTAATTCTAAAAGGCTTAAACAACGTAACTGGCAATCTTAATATAAAGTTTCAAATAAAGAACGTTTCTTTCTTTTCTTCGCTTGATAAGCACTTTAAATCAGATTTATCCTCAAAATTTTCTTCCCACTATCCAGCCAGTATTTATGCTGCACAATAGAAGTGCAAACTCGGTATCTCAGCGGAATACATCAGGCAGTATCTTGCCCAAAGTTCTGGCAGCGCGATACCAGTTCTTCGCGCGAAATTTTAAACTTGCCAACTTACTTGCCCAGCTCCGCTAAACTATACTGGAAATGCATTTTTCATCCGCGGCCGATAGTTCCCTTATCTTGTCTAAGCTGGTTTAGTTTAAGTTTAGATGTGAAGTTGAAGGGTTATGTATAGGAAAGTATGATCCGAAATTCAGTAAAGTTTTTTTTAAATTATATTTCAGTATAAGTAGTAGAGCGTCGATCCAAGATCTAGGCTCGTATTTATAAAGCGATCTCAAGATTGAGAGCAATATTAAGTAAAGATTTGACAGGTCGTTTTGTACTGAAATGACATTTCTGATACGAACTCAAACTCGCTGTCACTCTTAAATACGGGCCTAAGACATCGTTGACACACATCACATTTGACATTTCTTTAATGCTCAAGTTATTGTTTATATTTATATAAAGAGTTAAAAGTTGTCAAATTGACTCTATTTTTATTATATGGGATTGTTAAATTATGTGTATTTATTATTGTAGAGTTGCTTATAATAAAAATTTTCATGGTAGATTTTTTATATCCGTACATGGGTGTTTTAAAAATAACAATCATATTAATGAGTGGAGTGAAGGAAAACATTTTACAAATTAGCCATAAAAAATAACACCCGGAAACATACGACGGCTGACACAAACGTTACCGGTGTCATTTTAAAATACAGAAAAACCGTTTACCCTCATTGACGAGCATAATCTTATTAACAACAACATTATACAACGTGTAACATAAAGGGTATATGCATCGAGAAATGTGTGAATCTACCCATGAAACTGAACAACTTTCCCTAAGGAACATAGGTCGAAAAACGAAAAAAAAGTTTCGACTTCCCATTCAAAATGCGCCATCAGCTGATGCATTTTGTATGGAAGGTAAATATTTTTTTTCTTTTTTCGACCTGTTCCTTAAGGAAAGTTGTTCAGTTTCATGGGTAGATTCACACATTTCTCGATGCATATGCCCTTTCTGTTACACGTTGTATAATAAAAAGATATTTGGATTTCTGTATGTACAGAAATCCAATAGTATATTAGGCAACGAGGGAATAAAGCAGTGTCTAACGTCACGGGCAGCATATTGAATCCTGAGCGGAATGAAGGATTCTAGGATTAATTCCCGAGCGCAGCGAGGGAATTAAATCTTTAATTCCTGAGCGAAGCGAGGGAATTATGACAAGAATCCTGAACGTAGCGAGGGATTCAAGTCTGCCCAAGAAGAAGACACATTTATTCCCGAGGAGCATACTATATTTTACACACCTACTGCACAGATTACTTAGACGGAGCAGGCGTCTGTAAGATAATAAAGCTCAGAAATATACCTAATCATGTAATATTGATACATAAATAAATATTGAAAACATACCAGAAGCAACAGATCCGAAAGTCAATTCACACTCACTGAACTACACTTCACGTTCACAATCCACTACCTACGTATTTTTCCAAAAAACGAATTGATCGTATTTAACATATTCAACATAAATAACAAAATACGATAAAATACTAGTCACAATGTCTTCTGGAGTCAAAATATTAATTTCACTCGACAATTTACGAAATGGAAGTAATAATCAATGAGAGAAAAACTTTTGCAAAATCAAACCGCGTTTTCTTTTTTTTAGTTTCTTTTTTTTATACAAAGCAAAGAGCACATACAGATAACTAGTCATACAGCCTTTTTACACTCGCCGGGAGGCGCAGAAGGCGAGTGTGGCAACAGTTTTAATACACACACAGCCATATTTTTTTTTTCTGAAAATTATTTTCTTAGTAGTTCACATGACATTCCAAATTCAAATCACATAATAACCCTTGGGCTATTAAGGATTTCCATACAACTTTAAATCCCTTGGGATTATTTTCTTGCTTTAAACGCAAGTTCCTTGATACATTATGTTGATATAATAATGCAGAGGTGTGTAAATATCTTTTTATTATATTGTACTGGAAAAACTTAAGATTTAATGTCCATAAAAATATTTACCATTATTAAGCTTAACATTGGCTACTTTCGCGCAAACACTTATAAGTAAGAAGATTATGAGATGTTGTATGATTTGTGATGGTGTAGGAGCTATGCTTAGAACACTATAAAAATAGTGTAGTTATGTAACTTTGGGATTAAATTACATGGTGAGAAATGAAATTAATCTCGACTACGACGACTAGGGCCTTCAGTGCGAGGTCATCCAATATATTAAAATGACAATGGTATCATATAGTCACTATCATCATAGGGACATTGAACTCAGTTAACAGAGTGTCTCGCCTTTGTACTACGATACCTCAAACCCTTTCCAAAATGAACCTTTAAAAACCGATTGTAATCTCATCAGGAAACCTTCCATATCGGGGTAACAAATAAATAAGTGCGGATGCATTAGGGCGGGCGGGCAAGCCTCAGGCCCGCCCAACGTGGCGTTAGCCGCAGGTGGCCTTCCGTTACCCTGTATCGCTGATAACGGCCGTTAGCGCCGTTAGCGGGCATAACGACGCCGTTACAAGCGGCCGCTTCCGCCGGCTTTGTGGCCCGACAGATACCAAGCAAAGTCTGTAAAAAGCCACGCCGTAAATTGTGGCGATCGAGGTTTGCGGATAAATTCATAGAAGCACTATAAGTGATAATGGCTTTGAAAGAATTTTAAAGAGATATTCGAAGGTGCTGACGTGAATAAACGCCTTATTTTGACAGAGTCTATCCTGCGATGGCATAGATAAGATACACCGTAGGCTTTTGCTACGGCATAGCAATTGCTACGACTAGACAATGGTGCACAAAACATTATGATAAAAGATCAGTTTAATTTTAAAAACGTAGTGCAAATCTTCAGATACCCGAACTTGTTATATCTCTTTTTGCATTACGTAGGTAGGTCACTTAATAACAGTGTAACTGCACGTACTCAAAATCTTACTTTTTCTATTTTACACATAACCTAGTTTTAAAACACAACCTGAATTTTCTTCCGTACATTTTTTGTGACTGCATCTAGCCGGTAGATGGCGATACGGTCGTTATCAGAGACATTAGCGAGCGGGGCCTGGGAGGGAAAGGGGGGGTATATTCAATTAGACCACCTGAGAAAGATAGCATCGGGGTCAGATGAGACAGATTTTTAGTTTAAGTTGTTTATTTAAGTTTCTATTGAATTTAGTCTCATTTAAAGCCGAAACTTCAATGCTGGTCTGGGAGTGATAGAAAAATATAGAATGTGCCAGCTGCATCTCCTGCCGGGCATGCTGTAAAAATCAGCTAAGGGATTTGAGGGTTTCAGTATTGTAATTTAGGCGATCGGCTGACAACCTGTCACTATAGCAATATACAGATCTATCTTGAATTACCCTCAAAACTTTTCAGACGTGGTGGAACTACCTTTGTTTAGGTCGTTTACGCTCTGCCTACCCCATTAGGGATATAGGCGTGATTATATGTATGTATGTAAAGCCTGAAGCTGATTAATTGAAAAACCAAGGAGGTGTCGTCAAAGTCGACGAAGAACTATTTTTCGCCATTATTGTCGAAGAAAGAAAAAGAAAGAAGCTATCAAAAATATCTGACCCACGGAGATCTGACCACCTGACCAATCACAATCAGTGATGAACCTCATTACGTCACAAGTGTCACAATCACAATCGTTTTTAGGGGTTTTATAATTTTTATTTGGAACTTGTTGTTTACACCACAATGAGTAAACGAGTTCTTCCATGCTGGACTGGGAGTGATAGAAAAACATAGAATGTGCCAGCTGCATCTCCTCCCGTGCATGCTGTAAAAATCAGCTAAGGGAATTGAGGGTTTCAGTGTATTGCAATTTAGGCGATGGGCTGACAACCTGTCGCTATGGTAATATACATAATCATCATCTGTATTAACCCTCAAAACTTGTCAGACGTGGCGGAACGACCTATGTTTCGGTCGTTTTTGCTCTGCCTACCCCATTAGGTATAAAATAAAGGCGTGATTTTATGTATGTATGTATGTAAACGAGTAAACTATAAAGAAGAATACAACAACATGTCTTGCGTCAATGTTCTTTTTATTTTTATCCACGTCATCAGTCGTGCAAGTACAAACGAGTTAACTCGCATTTACACAAAAAACAAGAAACTTTACAAATATACCACTTGGTCCGACATCAACACTTTGTTCGTCCGGATTGATTTGCATTCCAGTTATGCTAAAAGACAGATAACTACGCTAAAAGGGAGATAACAGCCAAGACAGATAAGCGAGCTAAAAGCCTGTACTTGTGCTGTTCTGTGTGTGTTTAACACGTTCAATGCCTAGGAGATATCTGTCACGTCCGTTTATTTTACAAGGATTTTTGGATTTGTTATGAAACTGTTGTTTAAAATCCTTAAGGGTAAATTGATGGTTTGTAGAGCAGCAATCAAATCAATAATTAAACTAAATGTTTTCATAAAGTTTTTAAAGATTATTTGTAAATTTTTTTTATAAAGTTTTAATTTTTATAATTATTATGAAAACTATCATCATAAACATAACTATTAACATTAACATCAATATAGATAAAGGCGTAATAGCGCTTTAAAAAAATTTATACAATACCAAGTAATATTTTCAACTGAATCCTACGTTTGTTTGGTTTCAGTAAAATAAGACCTCACAATATGGTATCGTGTGTAGGCTGTAGGCACAATCCGAAAAACAGTAATAATTCTGAGTGTTAGTTTGTTTGGGCCGGCGCTTTAGGTAAACGCGGAATCTTAATGTACTGGAAGTGTTTCGTAAGTAGAACAAAATTAATAATACCAACTGGTTATTATACCCTTAATTATTTTGAAAATAAATCACTGTCATCGATACCATCTTGAATAAAATAAAAAACCTACCTGTGTAATATAAATATTAAGTGAAGTGAATTAACGACCTTACTACAAATTGAGTATCTTAACAAAAAAAAAACAAACAAACTATCAATTCCAGTTTAATTTTATAACAGTTCGTATTAATCCAAAAGTCACAACCAATAAACAAGGTATTCGTACACTAGTAAACCATTCTAAGCCAAAACGCGGTAACCGCATCTAGCGTACTAACTCCTTGCTCTACGTGCCGTATCTCGGCTCGGGTTCACGCGCGCTAACGATTTATTTAGTAACCGAACGACGTTTGCTCAGCCGCCGGCGAGCCACACGTCACCACTATGCGGCTTTTTATCGCAGATACGGCCTTTTGGCACATGCAGATAAAACTTAAAGGTCTATAACAGTGCTTTGCAATGTAATGATTCCGATAGCGAAAGGTGTGCTGGAATTTCTTTACAATGTAAGTATACATATTTGGATTTTGATGACTTGCGTGCACAGTGGTGTACCTATGCAGAAAAATAGTGAGTTTGCTAAATAAAACTAAGTGGATATCGTACTCGTAAAACTTAAAAATCCGATATGTTATATTAAATTCAATTTAAGGGAAAATTATATCGTCCTTCACAATGAAGCATACCAGCACAGGCATTGAAATTCATACAAAAGTAAACATTATCTTCCAATCAATCGCCGTTCTTCGAGATAAGCGAAGTGAGAGCGGCCTCGAGAGGGGGAGGGGGGGGGGGGGGAGCCCACACAGGCTCCTGCGGGCCCTCGCACGTATTTAGTTTAATATCGATGCTATCTCCATTCAGTGCTATGCATTGTGGGGGCGTATTCTACCCTTTACTTAATAAATAACCTTTTCTTCCCACATAAAAACGAATCCCGCACTTTCACATTCAAAAATAAGACATCTTATTAAAAACCCGTCTTTTGTCAGTTACGTCGTTTTGACTTCGAAAAGAGAGAGTTGGGAAACGAGTTGATAATCGAAGAGGAATCGTATTAATTTGCGATAGGGTTTATTTTAGGTTGTCGAAAGGGTTTCATAGTGCAAGATAACATTGTTTTAGAATTGAGATGTAAGTGCAGATTCGCGCGCTGTTATAATAAGCGCTTCACGACTTCGCTCGATCGCACGGTTGGTAAGTTTTAGGGTTCAGTAACAGAAACAGAGCTAAAAAAAATTATAACATCTTCTCTAGGTGAGACAATAACGTGTATTGTAGTAACGGTCTGGTGTCGTGGACATTTTGGCTGATTTACCTATAGACCCTAGGTATAGTACGTTCTTAAGGTAAAACAATGTAATATAAGGTTACCTGAATTACCTATGGTAATAATGAATAAGCCAACATTTTTAACTTATTTTTGTCTAAAAATAAGGAATAGAACAATTATTATAGACAACCAACAGTTCTGAAAGTAACTTAAAATCACCTTAAAAAATTATTTTCAAAATCAAAAACCTAAAACAGCTTATATTACAGACCAGACACCCTATATTTAGGCAATTTTAACAACGGAACCCCGAGGAAGAAAGTGTTCAACTCGAACTTGACCAATATAATTATTTTTTTTTTGAAATGTTTTTCAGCTTTCAATGCATTTCACACTCCTCAGATGAATGGAGATTATAAGGATGCAAAGTTCAAAGAAATTATTAGTTATCAGCAGTTCCGAGTATTATAGGTAGTTAGTTATCTGTTTCAAAGGAGTTTTTTCATGAGAACGCTTAATTGATGAACTTTTAATGTTTTCCAAAAGAACACAGGAAGGGCACAAAAAGTTTCTGAAAAACGCATGTTGCAGTCGTCCATTAAGGCCCGTATTGATGAAGCGATCTCAAGATTGAGAGCAATATTAAGTATGGGTTTGACAAGCCGTTTTGTACTGAAATGACATTTCTGATTCGAATTTAAACTCGCTGTCACTCTTGAGAGCTGATTATAAATACGGGCCTTATATAGTCACGGTTGTGGGTCATTATATCAGCTAGATAGTAAACAGTATAGGATAACTAATTTTTTAACCTAAGGATCTGAACAAGGACGAGTCTAAATATGACCACCCATTTTTTATTATTTATTCTTGCTTAGTTACTTTTTAAATGAGTACCTACGCAAAATAACTGATAAAAAAAATGTGGTCATATTTGGACTCGTATGCCGTACTGGGTTAATTTATATTTTTAACAGATACTCACTCAGATCTTGAATCGTACTTACATTAAGTAACTCTCAAGTCTTCTGTTTAGCCAATCAATAGACCACACTTCATAATTCCATATCAATTTCCCGCAGTTTCCATTTTATACGTGTCCCGTTATCGCCCCATCGGGTGCAGGCTGCGGCTATCTGTCGCCCCCGGTCTATCGCCCCCCGGTCTATCGCCCCCTGGTCTATCGCCCCCTGTGTACCCTAGACTGTCGCCCCTTAGCTATCGCATCCCACACATTGTCTTTAAGGCACTATCGCCTACTTTTGTGTAGGTTCAAAGGTGTCTTTTAGGTTTTTTGGGAGGGGGAACTTTCGGAAGCGATAAAAAACAGAATGCACCAGTTATCTGCTCTTCCCTAGAAAAAATTAGAAGTGAGTCAGATTTTCTAGAGCTTCAATGCAGTGGGCTGTCAAATCGTCATCTGAAAAATCTACCTATAACCATAGCTTTCGCTGTAGTCGCTGATGATAAGAAATAAGAACTTCAATTTTATTTTTTATTTTTTTAACTAACTTTTTTGTAACTCGTGACATTTTCCTCCAAGAAACAAACCAGCCCCACATTCAGATTAACACTTCACACGCCACGATATAAGTTTGACAGGGCTCCCCAATCTGAGGTCCGCATCGGTGTATCGCGGGCCCTGGAGATACAATATTTGGCGAGCGCGATAGGACGGGTGGTGGCGCGAGATAACGCCTCTCCCGCCAACGGGTAGGGTGGCCATGCTGCGCGGAAAACTAATACAGCATGCTAGCTCAAAAAATATATTTAATTCAAAGAAGACTGTACTGAAAACGCCATCATTTTAGAGCATTTTAATTACAGTGTATACTTACACCTATACGAAAGTAGAGTCGTTAATGTAGTGACAGATACATAGAAAATTACATAGAAAATTGCTTGACACCGGACTTAAATGCCATAAGAGCCAAGGACATACCATGTTTTGCATTAGTTAGATAATACCTTTATGCAATCTGAGATAAATGGTAGTGATGGCGATGCTAGGGTCAATTTATATATTGCGGTGGTGCCGCATTAGAAAAGCATAACCACTGAAATCCCTGTGTCTTCCCGTGCGTGTAATAATCCACTCAGTCATAAATTCAGGGAATCAGCAATTTCCTAAATTAAACTTTTAGCAGCTCTTATACTAAACAATTTTCACAAAGAAATTCTTCGCAGTGCAGCTGTCCTTTACAACCGGTAGTTGTAGTATACTAGTCCAGGATAAACATTCGTTCATGGCCACCCTCCCCGCGTCTTGCCGGACTATCAGCGAACACCAGAGTAACGCTATCGCACCGCCGCAGACGCCATTTTAAGTTTTATAACGTTATGTGTGCCGCTGCAATTTATGTACGAGAAATGACGAGCTTTCCGCTTGTACGGCTGGTATTTAAATACTTGTTTTATGTGATGAGTTCATAATATACAGATTATGGGTGTAGTACTAGGAACTATGGTATTAGATTAGAAATAAAACTGTAAATTATCGTCTACAAGTGCTACGCCGTAGAAAAGTGAATATTATTTTTATTGTTTTTGTAATTAATGGTAATTATAATTTTGCTTAGGGTCAGTTCACACCAGGAAGCGACGCAACTAGAAGCGGTGTGAAGCTGCTTGAAGATGCATCTTATTGTACCAAGAAGTGACAGATTGTACCATGGGGATTTTTGAGTTCTGTCAATGAAATGTCTATCAAAATCAATCAAAATAGTAAATAAAGTTCTCTTTGCATCACGGTATTGAAAAGTGCGCGCCGCATATCGTGGCGTCGCTTCCCGGTGTAAAATGACTCTTTGAAACCCAGAAATCTAGCAGATTATAAAGTATAACTTCGAAAGGCTAATAGGTACGTAAAAATATCAGTTTATAGCTGAATATACAACCCTTTATCTTGTTTTTGAAGCAGTTTGAGATTCCTCCAACATACAACCATTAATAAGTAATTTACATGATAGCAATACATTAAGGTTTAGTGGCCAATCAAGAGAATATGATAGTTGTTGTTAATTTTACTCGCATAGCTGGGTTTACGAGTTCCTACGTAGTAAGGATGGATAAAGGTGCTCTTACATTGGTTGCAAACTGTTTATAACGGTTTGGTTATATTTATGTATGTTTTAAAACGTTAAGTACCCATCTTGTTTGCAATTGGACATTGGCTTGGGCCCACGTTCTGGGCGTCAATAATTTCTATTGACTCGAGAAGAAGAAGATTGGACATTATGCTAGAAACACAATATATTTCTTATGATCTCCATCTTGACAGGAAAAATTACAAAATAGGGCTTCATGAAGGGATCGGAGAGAGGCTTTTGTCTAGCAGTGGGATAGTAAAACAAGAAGAACTGGATTAAGGCTCGTATTTATAAAGCGATCTCAAGATTGAGATCAATATTAAGTACGGATTTGACAGCCCATTTTGTACTGAAATGACATTTCTGATACGAACTCAAAGTAGCTGTCACTCTTGAGAGCTGATTATAAATACGGGCCTAAGAGTTCTGGGTAAGCTTGCTCTACATACCTCTACGTCGCCTTTGTCTCACTCACACATAGCAAACCATAGAAAAAAAACTTGAATGTTTTCTTATTTCTTTAACAATGACGTGACGGTCGCTTATAGTTTAGACCAAAATTGAAGCCAGCAGTTGGTTGTTATCAGTGCGGCGCACTCTATCGCAAAACCAGGAGCAGGACATAGATCCTGGTGCTGCAGTACAGTATATATTCTATGTGTCGCCGTGAATTCAACCGAATAGTTACCTGATGTTTTGATGAAATGCGCAAATATTGACTCAAATTTTGTACCTAATTACTTTTAGTTCTATCAATTTTTTTTTTCATAGGTGGATGAAAAATAAAATGGATTATGCAAAATTGTAACATTTTTTTACTATTATAAATTGTAATTTAAGGACATGAGAAAAAAAGCTATTTAGGTACATTAACTGTTAACCATTCTAAAATATTAATCCTGCAAGATTTGGTTTGATTGATTTTCATCTACTTATGTAATGGGGAGAAAAACTGGGAACTAAATGGCGCCACTAGCGAGTGTTCCTTTTTCCTGTGATTGGTCAGTAATCTGTCAATGTCAATGTCAATATCAGTTTTGCGTCTTCTCATTGGTCTCTTTTGGAACACTCGCTGGTGGTGTCATCTGCAATTAGCTTTGCGTTTTTATCATCATTGGTTAGGCACTCAATCTTCACTTCCTCTACAATAATACAATAACCTGACTTGGTGAGCAAACGAGCTCATGTCCCACCATCGGAAGTCACTACAAAGGGTTGATTACCGATAGCAGGGGCGGCCAAGCGCGGCCCGCACGATACCGCGTCTCGTTGCACCGCAGTTTAGCACCTCTGACGGCTACATGCTAAATTAGCCAATAATCGGCGAGGTTAAGGTGTTTACTCAACTGGAGTAATCGAGAGATTATTAATGTGAGCACACACTGAGGATACTTTCAAAATCTATCT
Source organism: Scrobipalpa atriplicella (assembly GCA_029255725.1). Classification (NCBI taxonomy): domain Eukaryota; kingdom Metazoa; phylum Arthropoda; class Insecta; order Lepidoptera; family Gelechiidae; genus Scrobipalpa; species Scrobipalpa atriplicella. The sequence continues at coordinate 10,520 of JARACY010002956.1, read as the reverse complement.
GTAAAAAAACCAATGTTTATTGAATTTCAGTCTTCTTCTGAAATTCAATAAAATCGACTTCACCTGAGGTGACTGCGAGACAGAGTCGACTGTAGAGCGAGATCGCCCATAAATTTCTGAGGTAGGTACTGGCATTTTTTTATTTGCCTGCCTGTAAGATGGAACTAAGGGTCAGTTCATACCGGAAAAGGACGCGACGCGACGCGAGTTGAAGCTGCTTGAATATGCATATCTTTGTATAGCATGACCACTGACTAAAAATACTGAAGAGAGAACAGAGAGAAAGACAGAAGATAAAATATGAGAAGGGCTTTATGGACTACCTATAAACCCTTCTCTATGGTATCTCTATGACAGGTCTTTTTAGTCACCGGTCAGGATCACGTCAGGATGTACCTACAAAGAAGTGACAGGCTACATCGTAATTTTTTTCCCATTAAATAAAGCTCTTGAAAAGTGCGCGCCGCCGCATCGCGTCGCGTCGCATCCCGGTGTGAATTGACCCAAAAGAGACCTAAGAAAATATACAAAACAGTTTTACAATATTCATGTGGTTAGATAACACCTATATCCACATCTGAGGTCGTGCGTCGAGGCTTCAACTTCTAGGAAGACGGACAAATCTGCGCTTCACACAACCTTCGTAAGATAATATGGAGTCAAACATTCGAAAAGTGACTCTAGGGTGAAGGGATAAGGTGGAGTGCACGGCAGATGTGACTGGTTTTGGCTGTGGATGTCTTTTAGACAGAATTGTAACGTAATTTTTATTCGGGTAGCTTTTGAATTAGAAACCGCTGAAAAGTAAAATAAAAGTGCATGAGAATTTCAAAAGAATGTGTGGGACGTCCTGAAACTAGGTGGGGAGATGATGTTCGTAAGGAAGCGGGCAGGGATTGGATGAGAACGGCCGAAGACCAAGCTGAGTGGCGTGCCATGGGAGAGACTATGTCCAGCAGTAGACTGATGGAGGCTGATGATGATGAGATGCATCACACTTACGACATAACACGGTATTTTACAATGTCGCAAAATATGTTTTTTTCATTCATCATCAGCCACAACAATCCACTTGCTGGGGGCCTCCCCAAAATTGGGGGTATATGCCATACTCACCACGCTTGGCAGGCGGGTTGGTGAGCGCAGTAGAAGTTTTCCATTCACATACGCTGCTACCCATTCCCTGGATTCATCCCTTAGTCGCCTTTTACGACACCCGCAGGAATTTATGGGGTGATGCTATTCTAACCCGGCACCACACAAAATATGTACAGAATAAACTATACTTAGAACTCACTTCGGTGCAACAGTCAGCCTTTATCACGATATCTCAGCCGGGGTGGCCGCGTCGCGCGATGTCCACGGCGATACGCGACGCGCGATATTTCGCCAACGACACGACCGCGACGCGCGACCGTCGTGGGCAGCGGTTATTGTCATGGTTGGGGGGCTGTATTATTTGTGACGGTCATGTACGTCATGGTCTAGCTTTGATTTGTGGAAGGATTTGTTGCTACAGACTAGAAACCCTGATATTTCAAGCAGTAATAGTCATCATAATACTTTATGGTATTGTTCTTTCTAGGATCATGTTTATTTTAACCTTTAATTTTCTACAAAAACCATGTTAAGTAGTTGCATTTTCCACGTCTTAACATTTTGCTATTTTCCAATGCCCATAGCACAATGAAGTAGTCTTGGGGCGATGAGCATGAGCTTCTTCTTTCACTTCATGGCCACCAGTCCCCCAATACAGCCTATGATTACGGCCCCAATATCATCTGTATATATTTTTTTTTATTAGAAATTGGTTTGCATTTGACTCTCGACACAAGGTCAGGGATGACAGCGAGCTCCAGATCCAGAAAATGCCTGTTATGGCACTGGCACTCTCACGCACTGACGGAACACAGCAAGCTGTTTGGCACCGGACTCGGATGGTCGCAAGTCAGGCAGGTGATAGTATTTCAAGTCACCAGCTTTGGTCAGCCAAAGTAACGTCTCCTTTCACAAACAGAACTATCCTTTCTTCCTGCGAGCTATCAGTGCTTGTATCGATCACACAGCCATAAGTCCCGCGTCAGCGCGACCACCCTCGCGTCTGCGCGGGCGCCGATACAGCCGCAGCGCTGTACGTCATACGATATCGCCACATCGAAGGCTAGCTGTGACTGAAGGACCATAGCACATTGTGGATGTAGATAAAGTAGGTACGAATATAATGCTCATAGAAGTTACTTTTCTGCTGGATGCATCAGCTGTTTCCCTTGCCGGACATTCTGTTAAAGCCAGTAGAAGAACCAGAAGGTTACTCGATTAGGCAATGGACGGTCATGGCAATTTTCAATCTGTCTCAAAATTTGTCAGAGGGACGAAGCGAAAACAGATTTTGTCGAGCAATTTGACGCCTTGGCCACCCCAAAGGGGTAAGTTATGTTATGACACAGAATTAATAAAGTTATGACGATTTTTTTTTGTATACCTGATCTTCAAATACCAACCCCTGTGTAGGCACATTGTTATGGTTAAAAAAAATATGCCACCAACCATTTCAAACTAGGCCAACTTAAAACTCTTATCGCGAGAACTTAAAACTAAAATTGCAGCACAGCGAAGTGAAAAAAGTGGGAAATGTCACCGTTGGAGTGTAATGCTGTGTTCATTACTGGGGTCGGTCGTAATGAGTGCAGATAGCGGGCAATGTACAGCGAACAATGTTGCCAGGTCAAGAGGCAACAGGTGGTGACTCGGTGAATGCAAGTGCCTTTTGCAGGGTTTTATTTCTCAATTCTGTTTTCTTTTTAGGTACAAATTTTTTATTCGCCAAATTTAAAAACTCATCTTCGTTGAAAGTCGAAATTAATATGAATCCATTAGATATGCATAATAATGAGAAACGAGTTGGGTTTCATTAAAATAATCATCATGAAAATTTTATATTGCCAACTGCTACGTACTTTTCTATCACCTAAAGGTTGCCTGGCAGAAATTGCTACCTTAGCAATAAGGCCGCCTATGTTGTACTTGTGTTATGTTGTTTGTGTATTACTGTGTATTTGTCTCCTTAGTGCAATAAAGTATTTTGTATTGTATTGTATTGTATATTGTGCTATTTTATGGACAGGAAGGAGTTTCGTGTGAAAATGACATAAATTCGGCATTACAAAAGACATGCCTTAACTAAAATTCCGAGTGCTTTTGTATTACAAAAGGAGACAAAAATAATGTTATTGATATTTAGTTAGTCCCGTATTGCTACCGTAATGTTGTAATCATGGACTAACTACTCTAGAGGACTGCTAACCGCCATACTAGAGAGCGTACCTCGATACTCGATAAAAAGGTCAAAATGCGAGCAAAACCTAGATAGCGCTGGCATATTGCTCGATGAGTCCGTCGTTAATATAGGTCATGAAATTAAAAAAGTTAAATAACAACTTGAACCAAATTATTTTTTATGATTTTTAAAGTAGAAATACACAATGAGAAATGCTGTTTAAAACATCTGAATTAAAATAAATATTATGTTTACACAATATTTCGCTAATGTCAATAGAGGGCATTAGAGGGCACTGCTAAGTAGCGGTGTACGCAGTTTATAAGGGAGGTTATCAGTCCTCTTTGTTTTATTCGTCCATGGTTGTAATGTAACTTTTCGTTCTGATATTTTATTTTTATTTTATTTTATTTATTTATTAATGCAGAATACAGATAACACAAAACGACAAAACCCGCAGAAAATCCGATTTATTCATATCGTTCCAAAAACCAGCGCACCCTATCACAACGGAAAAATGTCTCGATAAACGCGCGGCAATATTTTAAATCGATGTTTTTATGAATCGATAATTTGTTCGGCTCGTTTTGGCGCGACTGTTCGCGAGCCAATCGATGTTTATCGCGATGTCACAACGCTTTGTTTCGATCCGGGCCCAACATCGGCCATGTTCTCGTGAAATTGTTTCTTGCTAACGTACGAATTGATACTATCTTACACGTTGTAGCAAATTTATTTATTTCGACTCGGGACGCGCGTTTCAATCAATTCAGGACTCTCTGTCTCGATGGTTAAAGATTTTTTGATTTTCGAATTGTTTCCGAGGCTGTTTGGTAAGTTTGGCGTTTGCGTTTCTGTCCTGTTGATATGCATGCCAGCCCGTCTACCTTCAGGTGTGTTCGATCCTTAATATTTGATACTTCTTGTCGCTAAAAGAATGTGTCCTTTCATCATTTCGCGAAGTGGTATAAGGTCATTCCGAAGTCTTTTTGCGCCTTGTCGGGTTCTGGTTTAGTATTTTTCTTATTTTTGGCATTGAGTGTTCGTTAATTAGCCGTTAAGATTGGACGTAGGAATGTCCTTTCAACAGTTTTAAGTATGGTAGTTATGTGAAGTACTTGCTTAAGTAATTCTGTTGATAAAACCATGTTGGTGGTCTGTACAGTATTCATATCACGTGGGTGGAGGTGATGTGATGACGACGAGTAATCAGAAACTTGTCTGGGGTCATATTCGAAGAATATTTATTTTGGATAAGTATGTGCGATTTTTTTTTAAAGCGAAATCGACCCAAAAGTTGGCGTAATGTGTTGTTTTTGAATTAATTTACGTTCACGTTCATTTTGTGGCATTTTTTTTTTTACATTAAGTACTTTTGAAATGTCGGACAAAATAATCAGAAATTTTGAAATTAAATAACTACATCTACTCGGTTATTCATAACTATCAATACTTAGATAGAGCAATATTGGAAAGGCATCTTTCTGTAGGTATATTATTTTATACATCCGTTATGTTAATATGCTAAACATTACAGAATGAGATATTTGCACAATAGACTTTAAAATGATATAAATAAATAAAATAAAATAAAAATAAAATAACAGAACGAAAAGTTACATTACAACCATGGACGAATAAAACAAGAGGACTGATAACCTCCCTTATAAACTGCGTACACCGCTACTTAGCAGTGCCCTCTAATGCCCTCTATTGACATTAGCGAAATATTGTGTAAACATAATATTTATTTTTAATTCAGATGTTTTAACAGCATTTCTCATTGTGTATTTCTACTTTAAAAATCATAAAAAATACTAAACCAGAACCCGACAAGGCGCAAAAAGACTTCGGAATGACCTTATACCACTTCGCGAAATGAAAGGACACATTCTTTTAGCGACAAGAAAGTATCAAATATTAAGGATCGAACACACCTGAAGGTAGACGGGCTGGCATGCATATCAACAGGACAGAAACGCAAACGCCAAACTTACCAAACAGCCTCGGAAACAATTCGAAAATCAAAAAATCTTTAACCATCGAGACAGAGAGTCCTGAATTGATTGAAACGCGCGTCCCGAGTCGAATAAATAAATTTGCTACAACGTGTAAGATAGTATCAATTCGTACGTTAGCAAGAAACACATTTCACGAGAACATGGCCGATGTTGGGCCCGGATCGAAACAAAGCGTTGTGACATCGCGATAAACATCGATTGGCTCGCGAACAGTCGCGCCAAAACGAGCCGAACAAATTATCGATTCATAAAACATCGATTTTAAATATTGCCGCGCGTTTATCGAGACATTTTCCGTTGTGATAGGGTGCGCTGGTTTTTGGAACGATATGAATAAATCGGATTTTCTGCGGGTTTTGTCGTTTTGTGTTATCTGTATTCTGCATTAATAAATAAATAAAATAAAATAAAAATAAAATATCAGAACGAAAAGTTACATTACAACCATGGACGAATAAAACAAAGAGGACTGATAACCTCCCTTATAAACTGCGTACACCGCTACTTAGCAGTGCCCTCTAATGCCCTCTATTGACATTAGCGAAATATTGTGTAAACATAATATTTATTTTAATTCAGATGTTTTAAACAGCATTTCTCATTGTGTATTTCTACTTTAAAAATCATAAAAAATAATTTGGTTCAAGTTGTTATTTAACTTTTTTAATTTCATGACACTATATTAACGACGGACTCATCGAGCAATATGCCAGCGCTATCTAGGTTTTGCTCGCATTTTGACCTTTTTATCGAGTATCGAGGTACGCTCTCTAGAATGGCGGTTAGCAGTCCTCTAGAGTAGTTAGTCCATGATTACAACATTACGGTAGCAATACGGGACTAACTAAATATCAATAACATTATTTTTGTCTCCTTTTGTAATACAAAAGCACTCGGAATTTTAGTTAAGGCATGTCTTTTGTAATGCCGAATTTATGTCATTTTCACACGAAACTCCCTTCCTGTCCATAAATAGCACAATATAACAATACAATACAATACAAAATACTTTATTGCACTTAAGGAGACAAATACACAGTAATACACAAACAACATAACACAAGTACAACATAGGCGGCCTTATTGCTAAGGTAGCAATTTCTGCCAGGCAACCTTTAGGTGATAGAAAAAGTACGTAGCAGTTGGCAATATAAAATTTTCATGATGATTATTTTAATGAAACCCAACTCGTTTCTCATTATTATGCATATCTAATGGATTCATATTAATTTCGACTTTCAACGAAGATGAGTTTTTAAATTTGGCGAATAAAAAATTTGTACCTAAAAAGAAAACAGAATTGAGAAATAAAACCCTGCAAAAGGCACTTGCATTCACCGAGTCACCACCTGTTGCCTCTTGACCTGGCAACATTGTTCGCTGTACATTGCCCGCTATCTGCACTCATTACGACCGACCCCAGTAATGAACACAGCATTACACTCCAACGGTGACATTTCCCACTTTTTTCACTTCGCTGTGCTGCAATTTTAGTTTTAAGTTCTCGCGATAAGAGTTTTAAGTTGGCCTAGTTTGAAATGGTTGGTGGCAGAAATTGCTACCTTAGCAATAAGGCCGCCTATGTTGTACTTGTGTTATGTTGTTTGTGTATTACTGTGTATTTGTCTCCTTAAGTGCAATAAAGTATTTTGTATTGTATTGTATTGTATATTGTGCTATTTTATGGACAGGAAGGGAGTTTCGTGTGAAAATGACATAAATTCGGCATTACAAAAGACATGCCTATAAACTAAAATATCCGAGTGCTTTGTATTACAAAAGGAGACAAAAATAATGTTATTGATATTTAGTTAGTCCCGTATTGCTACCGTAATGTTGTAATCATGGACTAACTACTCTAGAGGACTGCTAACCGCCATACTAGAGAGCGTACCTCGATACTCGATAAAAAGGTCAAAAATGCGAGCAAAACCTAGATAGCGCTGGCATATTGCTCGATGAGTCCGTCGTTAATATAGGTCATGAAATTAAAAAGTTAAATAACAACTTGAACCAAATTATTTTTTATGATTTTTAAAGTAGAAATACACAATGAGAAATGCTGTTTAAAACATCTGAATTAAAATAAATATTAAGTTTACACAATATTTCGCTAATGTCAATAGAGGGCATTAGAGGGCACTGCTAAGTAGCGGTGTACGCAGTTTATAAGGGAGGTTATCAGTCCTCTTTGTTTTATTCGTCCATGGTTGTAATGTAACTTTTCGTTCTGATATTTTATTTTTATTTTATTTTATTTATTTATTAATGCAGAATACAGATAACACAAAACGACAAAACCCGCAGAAAATCCGATTTATTCATATCGTTCCAAAAACCAGCGCACCCTATCACAACGGAAAAATGTCTCGATAAACGCGCGGCAATATTTTAAAATCGATGTTTTTATGAATCGATAATTTGTTCGGCTCGTTTTGGCGCGACTGTTCGCGAGCCAATCGATGTTTATCGCGATGTCACAACGCTTTGTTTCGATCCGGGCCCAACATCGGCCATGTTCTCGTGAAATGTGTTTCTTGCTAACGTACGAATTGATACTATCTTACACGTTGTAGCAAATTTATTTATTTCGACTCGGGACGCGCGTTTCATCAATTCAGGACTCTCTGTCTCGATGGTTAAAGATTTTTTTGATTTTCGAATTGTTTCCGAGGCTGTTTGGTAAGTTTGGCGTTTGCGTTCTGTCCTGTTGATATGCATGCCAGCCCGTCTACCTTCAGGTGTGTTCGATCCTTAATATTTGATACTTTCTTGTCGCTAAAAGAATGTGTCCTTTCATTTCGCGAAGTGGTATAAGGTCATTCCGAAGTCTTTTTGCGCCTTGTCGGGTTCTGGTTTAGTATTTTTTATGATTTTTAAAGTAGAAATACACAATGAGAATGCTGTTTAAAACATCTGAATTAAAATAAATATTATGTTTACACAATATTTCGCTAATGTCAATAGAGGGCATTAGAGGGCACTGCTAAGTAGCGGTGTACGCAGTTTATAAGGGAGGTTATCAGTCCTCTTTGTTTTATTCGTCCATGGTTGTAATGTAACTTTTCGTTCTGATATTTTATTTTTATTTTATTTTATTTATTTATATCATTTTAAAGTCTATTGTGCAAATATCTCATTCTGTAATGTTTAGCATATTAACATAACGGATGTATAAAATAATATACCTACAGAAAGATGCCTTTCCAATATTGCTCTATCTAAGATATTGATAGTTATGAATAACCGAGTAGATGTAGTTATTTAATTTCAAAATTTCTGATTATTTTGTCCGACATTTCAAAAGTACTTAAATGTAAAAAAAAAAAATGCCACAAAATGAACGTGAACGTAAAATTATTCAAAAACAACACATTACGCCAACTTTTGGGTCGATTTCGCTTTAAAAAAAAATCGCACATACTTATCCAAAATAAATATTCTTCGAATATGACCCAGACAAGTTTCTGATTACTCGTCGTCATCACATCACCTCCACCCACGTGATATGAATACTGTACAGACCACCAACATGGTTTTATCAACAGAATTACTTAAGCAAGTACTTCACATAACTACCATACTTAAAACTGTTGAAAGGACATTCCTACGTCCAATCTTAACGGCTAATTAACGAACACTCAATGCCAAAAATAAGAAAAATACTAAACCAGAACCCGACAAGGCGCAAAAAGACTTCGGAATGACCTTATACCACTTCGCGAAATGAAAGGACACATTCTTTTAGCGACAAGAAAGTATCAAATATTAAGGATCGAACACACCTGAAGGTAGACGGGCTGGCATGCATATCAACAGGGACAGAAACGCAAACGCCAAACTTACCAAACAGCCTCGGAAACAATTCGAAATCAAAAAATCTTTAACCATCGAGACAGAGAGTCCTGAATTGATTGAAACGCGCGTCCCGAGTCGAAATAAATAAATTTGCTACAACGTGTAAGATAGTATCAATTCGTACGTTAGCAAGAAACACATTTCACGAGAACTATGGCCGATGTTGGGCCCGGATCGAAACAAAGCGTTGTGACATCGCGATAAACATCGATTGGCTCGCGAACAGTCGCGCCAAAACGAGCCGAACAAATTATCGATTCATAAAAACATCGATTTTAAAATATTGCCGCGCGTTTATCGAGACATTTTTTCCGTTGTGATAGGGTGCGCTGGTTTTTGGAACGATATGAATAAATCGGATTTTCTGCGGGTTTTGTCGTTTTGTGTTATCTGTATTCTGCATTAATAAATAAATAAAATAAAATAAAAATAAAATATCAGAACGAAAAGTTACATTACAACCATGGACGAATAAAACAAAGAGGACTGATAACCTCCCTTATAAACTGCGTACACCGCTACTTAGCAGTGCCCTCTAATGCCTCTATTGACATTAGCGAAATATTGTGTAAACATAATATTTATTTTAATTCAGATGTTTTAAACAGCATTTCTCATTGTGTATTTCTACTTTAAAAATCATAAAAAATAATTTGGTTCAAGTTGTTATTTAACTTTTTAATTTCATGACCTATATTAACGACGGACTCATCGAGCAATATGCCAGCGCTATCTAGGTTTTGCTCGCATTTTGACCTTTTTATCGAGTATCGAGGTACGCTCTCTAGTATGGCGGTTAGCAGTCCTCTAGAGTAGTTAGTCCATGATTACAACATTACGGTAGCAATACGGGACTAACTAAATATCAATAACATTATTTTTGTCTCCTTTTGTAATACAAAAGCACTCGGAATTATAGTTAAGGCATGTCTTTTGTAATGCCGAATTTATGTCATTTTCACACGAAACTCCCTTCCTGTCCATAAAATAGCACAATATACCAATACAATACAATACAAAATACTTTAATTGCACTTAAGGAGACAAATACACAGTAATACACAAACAACATAACACATGTAACAACATAGGCGGCCTTATTGCTAAGTAGCAATTCTGCCAGGCAACCTTAGGTGATAGAAAAGTACGTAGCAGTTGGCAATATAAAATTTTCATGATGATTATTTTTAATGAAACCCAACTCGTTTCTCATATTATGCATATCTAATGGATTCATATTAATTTCGACTTTCAACGAAGATTGAGTTTTTAAATTTGGCGAATAAAAAATTTGTACCTAAAAAGAAACAGAATTGAGAAATAAAACCCTGCAAAAGGCACTTGCATTCACCGAGTCACCACCT
>JARACY010002955.1:0-37378 GCA_029255725.1 Scrobipalpa atriplicella | reverse complement strand
CTGGAATAACCACAGAAGAGTAAATGGAGCTAGCGCAGCGACTTTCTCTAATCAGTGGGAATAACCCTCAAAACTTGTCAGACGTGGCGGAACGACCTTTGTTTAGGTCTTTTACGCTCTGGATAAAGGCGTGATTATATGTATGTATATATGTATGTAAAGCCGAAAAATTACTGAAAGTGAGGAATGAATAGAAATTGCCCAGGCTGCCAAAATTATTTAAAAAAAATATACAACGTGTAACAGAAAGGGTATATGCATCGAGAAATGTGTGAATCTACCCATGAAACTGAACAACTTTCCCTAAGGAACATTGGTCGAAAAACGAAAAATAGGGAATGGGCAGCAGCGTTCCCTGTGAATGAAAAACTTCTACTGCGCTCACCAACCCGCCTGCCAAGCGTGGTGAGTAAGGCATATAGGTAGGTACCCCCCAATTTTGGGGAGGCCCATGTCCAGCAGTGGACTGTTGTGGCTGATGATGATCTCTGGTACAAATCGGTGGTACAAGTGGTCCTAAAGGGTATTTTATTAGAAACACACACACGCATTGGCTATTTTGGACTCTTCCTAGCTTCTTTACTTTTTGTATCGAATACCTAGTTGTCTAGATGACGAGCTTATCCACCTAATTGATCTCTGACATGATTTGTGTAACAACCACACCCTCGAAAGACAGCCATCGACGCGGCTCAACGTGTCCTCCGAAGCACAACATTTTCTTTCTTAATAATTATGTGTACAAAGGCGGTCTTATCTCTGGAAGCAATCGCTTCCAGACAAACTTTGGATATAGGTGGTAGGTTTATTATTTGGTTCCACCTTGGCACCCGTTGCCACCTCGGTCACAATCTACTACAATGATATTCAGTTTACTAACCCGTCACTATACTATAGCAATCATTATCATCTGTAATAAATAACCCCAAAACTTGTCAGACGTGGCGGAACGACCTTTATTTAGGTTCTGTTTGCTCTGCCTACCCCATTAGAGAGAAAGGCGTGATTTTATGTATGTATGTCATTCTATAGATGCTAACCATGTTTTAATCAGTTATCTGTCTTCATCATATTTCATTTATTGCAAAGTCACAGGTTTAAAAAGTTGTGACATAAATATTATAGGTACAAGTGACGCCCTGTAAGGGCACAGCAAACATCAGAGAGGCGACTGATGATTGACAGACATACAGACAGTCGGACAACCGAGTGATCCTATAAGGGTTTCTTTTTCCTCTTGAGGTACGGAACCCTAAAAATTTACATATACTAAGCTTAAATTTATACAAAATTTATACCAAAATGGCTGCCACTCAGCATACATTGTCTTGGGTTTTTTTTTTAGGCCCAATACGCTGGTCTTCCGTGGCCACCGTTTCAAAACGCTTTAGAACGTTGATAGACATTTCCATCTGTATAAAGACATATGTAATTAAAATAAAATAATAACAAGGTAACAAAAATTAAACACAAAATAAAAATTAGAGCAAACCATTAACAAGAGAAATGATGAAATTTGTAATTGGTCTTTCCGAAAATTTTAATTTACTGAAAATTAAAATTCAACTAGGTCATAAAAGTCATTAGATACCTACATCCCAATTTTTCAGGAACATTACCGTAAATTCTAGATAGCAAAGACATAAATATAATTTTCTATCGATTATATTTCCTTGTTGATAGCGTGGTATTTAATAAGATAATATGACAGAATTACAGATTTATAATCAGCTTACGTGATAGATTAGGATCCCTAGGATCATCGGGTTAGTAAACTGAATATCATTGTAGTAGATTGTGACCGAGGTGGCAACGGGTGCCAAGGTGGAACCAAATAATAAACCTACCACCTATATCCAAAGTTTGTCTGGAAGCGATTGCTTCCAGAGATAAGACCGCCTTTGTACACATAATTATTAAGAAAGAAAATGTTGTGCTTCGGAGGACACGTTGAGCCGCGTCGATGGCTGTCTTTCGAGGGTGTGGTTGTTACACAAATCATGTCAGAGATCAATTAGGTGGATAAGCTCGTCATCTAGACAACTAGGTATTCGATACAAAAAGTAAAGAAGCTAGGAAGAGTCCAAAATAGCCAATGCGTGTGTGTGTTTCTAATAAAATACCCTTTAGGACCACTTGTACCACCGATTTGTACCAGAGATCATCATCAGCCACAACAGTCCACTGCTGGACATGGGCCTCCCCAAAATTGGGGGGTACCTACCTATATGCCTTACTCACCACGCTTGGCAGGCGGGTTGGTGAGCGCAGTAGAAGTTTTTCATTCACAGGGAACGCTGCTGCCCATTCCCTATTTTTCGTTTTTCGACCAATGTTCCTTAGGGAAAGTTGTTCAGTTTCATGGGTAGATTCACACATTTCTCGATGCATATACCCTTTCTGTTACACGTTGTATATTTTTTTAAATAATTTTGGCAGCCTGGGCAATTTCTATTCATTCCTCACTTTCAGTAATTTTTCGGCTTTACATACATATATACATACATATAATCACGCCTTTATCCAGAGCGTAAAAGACCTAAACAAAGGTCGTTCCGCCACGTCTGACAAGTTTTGAGGGTTATTCCCACTGATTAGAGAAAGTCGCTGCGCTAGCTCCATTTACTCTTCTGTGGTTATTCCAGATTGATCTGTATATTGCTAAAGTGACAGGTTGTCAGCCCACCGCCTAAATTACAATACTGAAACCCTCGAATCCCTTAGCTGGTTTTTACAGCAAGCCCGGGAGGAGATGCAGCTGGCACATTCTATGTTTTTCTATCACTCCCAGTCCAGCATGGAAGCTTTTTCGGCTTTTAGTGTTGCCAATTCCTTCGTAGCTACACAACTTAATTTATTTTATAACACATTTGCTCGTAAAGGGTCTCTTATCACACCAATTTCAGTATCGTATTGTATCTCATTACGCACTTGTGCGTAATCGTAATGTAAAATGCACGAGTGCTGTAAAACACACGAGTATTTTTTTTAAATTAGCACGGTTTATCGAACGGTACTTTTTTATAATCTAAGCAAAGAGTTTTTATGTCAGAAAGTGGTAAACTTTTTATGTATAAAATTTAACTTTGGGAGATAAAATATAATGAATAAATATTTAATTCTTTGATTTAATTAATTTTCACAGCAAATTTCAATCATAAAAGCGCTGATGCGCGCGCATCTCTAATTTGTGAACTGAACAAAGAAGATGATATGAAATTAAAGAAAAATTGAAAAGAAGACAGATCCCAGAGGCGTAAAACTCTGTATAAAAAAAGTAAAATTATTCCGCGCGCTTTTTCTTTTCGCTGTATTTTTCATTTTTTTTAATCTAGTTTTATTTATTTCCTCGCAAATATGTTATAAAACGTCTTACGACATACGTGCGGTTTGATAATTACAGCCTCTGCCTTCTTATAGCCCTCGCCTATCGCCTCGGCTGTAACTATCAACGCACCGCACTTGTATCGCAAGGTACTATTACAAACTAAAACTTCGACTTTCTAAATCACTTCATTTTACAGGATTGTAATCAGCTAATGTGATTATTGTTACAGAGTGTTATCCAAATGCCTCAATTTCTAAATAGCGTTGTAGGATTATACCGGGTGTAAGGGACAGCTTCCCGCAAACAGATAGGGGTTGCTCAGTCGACGAAACTGAACAACTTAGGTACGCCAGGGTTTTTTTCTAGGTTTTTTTTTTTACTTTTCCATACAAAATGACCACCTTGATCTGACAATTTGTATGGCAAAAGCCAAATTGTTTTTTAATTTGCTGAAAGAATTTCCTGGTGAAATTTGTTCACAGTTTCGTTGACTTAGCAACTCCTATCAGTTTGCGGGAAGCTGTCCCTTACACCTGGTATTAATTAATGTGTGATAAAAAGAGATAACTTTATCTGTGTCCACCTATAGGTATAAGATCGGTGGCCGGCGCGCGCGCAGGCCTAGCAGTCTACAGGGAAGTGCCAACATGAGCGTGTGGTGGAGCTTCGTCCTAGCGCTAGCTGCAGGTAAACTTACTATAAAAAACTATACGGGGTGTAAGGGACAGCGTCCCGCAAACTGATAGGGGTTTTTCAGTCAAATAAACTGAACACTATCATCGGGATATTTTTTTCAGGAAATGAAAATAAAATTGGCTTTTTCATACAAAGTGACCGCCTCGATCCGACAATTTGTATGGAAAAACAAATTTTTTTTTATTACCTGAAAAGAAATCCCCAGATAATTGTTCAGTTTCGTTGACTGAGCGCAACCCCTATCAGTTTGCGGGACGCTGTCCCTTACACCCAGTATGCAGCCATACCTAAGCTATACCTACTCTGTAAAATTTAGGATGGTAGCTGCGTGCGACAGATGTCATTCAGAACAAAAGAAAATGTATAAAAAACCCATGAAAAATCCATACAAATTGCAACTGTCACAGCAATCATCTTATAGTTATTTAGGTATACTATAGGTACCTAACCTACATATAACCTATACCTATACCTGGTTGGTATAGTGGTGAAGTTTACTATAACTTCTCTTTCTAATTTACTATCACTTTGTGGCACTTATGGCTACCTGGCTACTGTAGCATTCATGGTCGCGGTCAAGAGTTTCTTTTATAGTTTTTACCCCACTGTCAAGGAAGAGTGTATTTATTTAAAGGTCTATGTAGAATCTCAATATTTGACATATACAACCAACCAACCCATAAGTACGTGTCAAATTTCTGGTGACCTTCAACGTCAATTGCAATGCAACACAATCTTGCGTATTATTATATTGGTTCCTAGTGGTTCCTATATTTTTATGATGGAATGAGTACAAATACGTAAATAACACTATAAAACACATAACCATAAAAGGTTTAGTCAAATAGAATTTAAAAGGTTATATACTAATAATCCTAATCTAGGTACTATTTTTATGACATGCACCTAATCTCTCGAAATTAGTCGCATACATAATCAAATCAGAGCATACGGCTAGAAAATGTGTAAAAATGTTTAAGAGCGTGGTGTAGAATATAGAAAAATAGGACTTAGTTAGAAAAATACATTTTCATTGTCAGAACTCCAAAATTGCGCCACGGCGCGGCGGCACACGGTGATCTATAAAGTATTAAGCTGTGCGTTAATTGCTTAGTTTATTTTATTTTTTTAAATATTTATTTAATTTATTATATATTTTTTTAATTTATTATATCGATTGTTTATTTATTTAACAATTCGTTGCTTTTAGTTTGTGTTGACACAGACTACCATACCATGATGCTTATGCAAACTAAGGCTCGTATTTATAAAGCGATCTCAAGATTGAGAGCAATATTAAGTACGGATTTGACAGATCGTTTTGTACTGAAATGACATTCCTGATACGCACTAAAACTTGCTGTCACTCTTGAGAGCTGATTATAAATACGGGCCTAAGATGTGAATGGTAATTTCGAAACTTTTTTCTACGTTGCGTTGCAACTAGCTGTTACATAACTTAAATATTATAAAAAATAATGGTACCACCTTGATATATCTAAGAACATGCAGCATTGCCAATCCGCCTGCCAAGCGAAACGAATATAAAAATTATGTTATCTCATCCATTTTCAGGCCCATTTATCTGAAAAGAACAACTATCATGTAATGTATTTTCTTTCGTGCTGGACTGGGAGCGATAGAAAAACGTAGTGTTTCCCGCTCCGGACATACATACTCTAGAAATAAGCGTGAGCGTGACGAGTGCTCGGTGTATATTGCAATAATTTTCTATAGCATTACAAAAGGCCTGGAGCCGTATTTTTGAACCGCTTGAATCGGAATTCGCATACGAAAACGCAACATTCGGATGGTAAATTGTATGAAAATCGCATGCGAAAGTTACTCTTTCGTATGCGAATTGGAGTTAGAGTGGTTCAAAAATACGGCTCCTGGCATGGAACCCTGACGCGACGCTATGCCTATACCTCGTATAAGATATATATGCCTGATTTTATGTATGTAACCAATTATATCTGTTTAGGTAGCGCAATCGCCTCTGATGAGCTCACTCCTATGACACACATCGAAGCGGTAGCTGGAAGGAACTTACTAACGGAAGTCAGGACAGATTCCAACGCCGTACACGGCTGTTTTTTACGCCCCCCTAAAGGAAACGTCATACAATTCCTACCTGAAGACCTATCAGAGGACAAGTACCGACTAGAAGACCCGATCCAGCTACGACGCTGTCGAGTCACCATTAAGGACATTGATCACAATGATGCGGGCATATGGGAGCTCTACTACACTTCGGAAGAAGCGCCTCTTGATAAGAAGGCATCACAATACTATAACGTATCTGTTGGATCACAAGGTAGGTTACCTAACAACTTAATTCTTTTTTGGTAGGTATGTTAAAATAATATTAATACATTTATCAAGTCACGTATTAGATTAAATTATAATTCTAACCGATTAAACTGATAATTTTTTTTTCATTGCGTGAGAATTTTGCTTCTTTCAAGGACACTGTCGAACAGACAGACAAGTGTTTATTTTCGCATCGCGTTTATAAATAATTTTTACGATAAACATGAATCGAATTATTTTACAAAACACTTGTAGTGCCATTGTAGGTATCTTACAGTGGCGAAGGGTCCATACAAGACGATTCCCACCGTCTTCCCTTTTGAAATCAAGCAAAATTTCACAATACTAAAACAACATAATACTTAATTAATCTCGAGAGGTCTTGTATCAATGTATTTAGAATGGCAGTTTTTCCTCAATAACACGTCTTCCCCCGTCATACTAGACTATCTACGAGCTGGAAGCGCCATCTCTTGATGCATGCGAGATATTATCTTATATATTGAATTTCACCAAGAATTTCACTTTCATTTACAGATTCCACCACTGCGAGTCCCGATGACGTTGAAGGTATTTTTTTAATATGTTGAGTACCTGTAACTAGAAAGTTGCAACCTACCTATAAGTATATTCAGCAAGGATAGAGGTACATTTTTGACCTCTAATTTGCAGGCAATAACCAAATAAAAAACCAATAGCCAAGGAAACATGTTAGCTCATTGGCGGGTTAATGAGTTTTCTCATCAGGAATGAGATATTTTCCCGGTAAAAAGTATCCTATATCCGTACCAAGTACACTATGGCCCGTATTTATAATCAGCTCTCATCAGTATCAAATTGAAGCAAATTTAGTCTACTTTTAGAGTGTCCATAATGACTATACCAGTTAGACGCTTCCTTCATTCAAAAACTGAAAAAATACCGAAAATTTTATGGTTTTTCGATCACACAGAATTTTCCCAAACACTTTGGAAATTGCAAATCTGGTATTTTAGTACTGGTTTAAGTCTTAACAACATATAAAAAAATCAGATTGATCTGACCTTTTGCGAGCACGACATAAGAGGTCATGTATAACTTGACGGAACTATCAAGAGATACAGCGAGTTTGAGTTCAAATTAAAAATGTCATTTCAGTACAAAACGACCTGTCAAATACATACTTAATATTGCTCTCAATCTTGAGATCGATTTATAAATACGAGCCTATCTTATCTATTTTCCTGGTACCTATGCCTAATCTCCTTGGTCTATAGTAATACGCTCGATTACTGACTCAGAGTCTTAATATATACCGGGTGTAAGGGACAGCGCCCCGCAAACTGATAGGGGTTGCTCAGTCAACCAAACTGAACAACTATCACTGGTAGGTATTTTTTTTCGGGAAATGAAAATTTTTCCATACAAATTGTCGGATCGAGGCGGTTACTTTGTATGAAAAAGCAAATTTTTTCAGGATTACTTGCCGACAAGAATATTGAATAGAATTATGTTTACTACGCCGGCCTCAAATTAAGGAATACCTAAGGGCAAGCGTATGATGATGGTGATGATATAACCGGGCGGGTGGTAAGGGACAGCTTCCCACAATCTAATAGTGAGGGGTGCTCAGTCAACGAAAATGGACAACTTTCACTGGGAAGTTCTAACAGGAAATGAAAAAAAAAATAATCCCTATACAAAATGACCACCTCGGTCAGACAATTTGTATGGCATTTTTATTTTCATTTCCTAAAACCAAGACGTTCAGTTTCGTTGATAACCAATCTATCAGTTAGCGGGAAGCTGTGCCTTACACTCCGTATTTATTTAGAAGTGGAAGCCGTGCCGAGCGTCATAGCCGTGACCGAGGGCAGCAACGTGCACGTGCGGCTGGCGAGTGCTACTCCTCATCACTCCTCCTGCGTACTCCTGGGCCCCACCAGCACCAGTGCCCAGCGCGACAGCCTGCCCACAGACGTCTGCGGCTTCGTCGTCGCCAACGTGTCACTGGCCGACGCTGGCACCTGGGCCATCGCATACGGCACAGACACCAAATACGAGGCTCCTATTCGAGTTACTGTTAATGGTGAGATATTTTTTTGATTTACACTAGTTAAGTATACTCGTAATAAACCTTCCATCAGCGAGCGAAAAGGGACGTTTTGCGAGCGGGACCTTATGCGTCTGAAGGGACGAACTGGCCGGACCAATTTTACAAAAATCTGTCATTGTACTTAACTTACATAGCGAAAAAATACATATAAGGTCAGTTCACACTGGAAACACTTTTCAAGAGCGTCACCAGTACAACCAGAGCAGCCTGTCACTTTGTGATACTGTACAACAACTAGATTAGATACATCTTTAAACTACTTCACATCGCGTCACTTTTCGGTGTGAACAGACCCCTAGAAAGAACTTAACATGGTGTATTAAGTTGGGCACAGAATTTAAAGAGTAATAGAAGAGAAGTAGAAAGAGAAGAGAAGAGTAGTATTTCTCTCAAGTAATAAATATCTATTATGATTATTCTATTTCATATCTTTAAACTATGATCACTCACATCAAATTCATAAAAATATTTTTATTTCTTTAGCGAGGTCAGTCTCATTTGAGAACGAACTGGAGTGGACCAAGAACTTGCCCTTGAATGTGACGATTGGCCCTGAAGACGCGGTCTACTGCAGGATTGTGAGCCCTAAAGGGTTCGTGGTCTCAGAAGGGTTTGGACGATGCAATTTAGTTTTGGACCGAGTGGGTTCGGAACACGCTGGAGTGTGGAAGGCTGCTGTAGGCATCCAAGGAAGAGTTTTTGTAGACAATTATGAGTTTATCGTCAGAGTTACAACAGGTACGTATTAATAAAAAGATTAGTTCCATTTCTCAGCAGATCGCGTTATTTTGTTAAGAAAGTCCTACTTTGTCCAATAAGTATTTGCCCTACATTCTAGGGTGACAATCACCCTTTGCAAAATAGACCCTGTCTGTATGCAGTGTGACTCCTATATTCCAGCGCAAAAAGCTCAGGTCACCACTGCAGTGATGAGCGATAAGCCGTCAGTGACGCTGTCGTGCCAGGTGAAGAGTCAGGTGGAGATCACGGCGTGCAAGTTCCGGGACCCCTCCGGCAGGGTGCTGCTGGCTAGTCAGGGCGTCGGAGAAGGCAAATACAGCTTCCATGGTTCCCCAGTTGAGTGAGTACTATCTTT
Organism: Scrobipalpa atriplicella; assembly: GCA_029255725.1. NCBI lineage: Eukaryota > Metazoa > Arthropoda > Insecta > Lepidoptera > Gelechiidae > Scrobipalpa > Scrobipalpa atriplicella. The sequence continues at coordinate 27,850 of JARACY010002955.1, read as the reverse complement.
CTTCTTAGCGAGTCGACGGAAAATATCATACATCCTTAGCCATGGCAAATCTTTTCACAGTTACAAGATTATTTTTTTAATTCGATTTATTTGTTTTTGAGTTCGCGATATTTCGGCGCTGTTACAAGCACCATGATCACAGGTGAGCTGGAGAAAACTGCAATAGGATTCAGGCCAAAATATCGGGAACACAAAAACAAATAAATCGTGGTAAGAAGCCGTAAAAATGTTCCACTTTTCTTTCCGGGCAGAGAGGGTTTCAAGATACTAATTAACCTTTACACAAATCTGGCATCATCAATTGAAGACCTAGCTGGGATACATGACAATCTTAATTGTTTCCTCTTTGGAGTAAGGAAATGTTCAGCTTGGAGTCAGTATTGAGAACTGAAACAAGTTTTGATAATCTCTTTGGTGGGAGGAATTCTTCACATTGGAGACGTATTGAGAACTGAAACTGGTTAATCAAGAAGTCTTGCCGTTTTCAGCATCAATTCTGAAGTGAGCAACCACCAGTGCCAACTGCGGATCACGAACCCTGTAGCGCACGACTTGGGTCGTTGGCGTTGTGCGGTGCAGACTAAGCAGGACATCTTCTATGGCTTCCTCACCGTGGTCTGGCCCTGGGCCGAGAGCGACCCAGCTACCGCTGATGCTGTCCTCTCAGGTACGCCTACGGCATAAACTAGAAACTACACAAGGCTATCGGGCTGAGTTGTTCTAATAAATCACTTTTTAAATTTGCTTATTCACTGTGCTTTTTGAATTAGATAAGTACCTAAATAGGTATGTCCGCTTTTTTGTTATGTAATCTAATTTGCAAGCACTACACTTTTGGTCAAATTAATGCCACAGGAACTTTAAGTACCAAACAATTATACCGGGTGTAAGGTACAGCGTCCCGCAAACTGATACGGGTTGCTCAGTCAACGATACTGAACAACTATCACCAGGATTTTTTTGAAAAAAAAAATTAGCTTTTCCATACAAATTGTCTGATCAAGGTGGTCATTTTGTATTAAAAAGCATTTTTTTTTTCATTTCCTGAAAAAAAAAACCTGGTGGTAGTTGTTCAGTTTCGTTGACTGAGCAACTCCTATAAGTTTGCGGGACGCTGTCCCTTACACCCCGTATACTATTTAGTTATTGACGGTCAATAAATTCATAATACGTTTTCAGAACCCGTTTTGACGCCGGAGGTAGATTCTGTTACTGTCCTGGCAGGCGACCAAGTTGCCCTCCGTTGCTCTGTGCAGTCTGCCATCCGTTACTGCTACTTCAGTGCACCGAATGGAACTGTCTTCAACGCAAGCCCGGGTACGTAATCACAATTCATTGCCCATCAGATCTTAAGAGACTCCTTTCCTTGCGATTATCCTCCTTCTCGAGTCTGTCTCTGCCTCGATCATCTCTGGGCATGACTAGAAAAGTACTCCTTGCTTCTGTTTTTATTTGTTTGTTTCATGAGTGTTCGCGGAACGGAATATGAGAGGCACAAAAACAGTAAAATAAACCCGTAAGTTTAGAGTCGAGGGGCAGAACCACAGAAGAGTAAATGGAGCTAGCGCCAGCGACTTCTCTAATCAGTGGGCAGAACAGAACATTTTTTATCTACCAGTAATACACCATACCATAAACACCATATTAAAGGCTTCAAATTGCCAGTCTCGTGACAAGGATCCACTCCAAAGATATCTGCTGTCTAGGTTCCTCCGAGTGGTTCGAGTACGCAGGCGCCGGTCTGGACGCCGGAGAGTGCGGCATCAGATTCCCTGGTCTTCAAGAAGACGACTCCGGGCGGTGGAGCTGCCACGTCGGCTTCAACGACCACTCCCAGCCCGAACAACGGGCATTGATGGCTCTGCGAGTTCAAGGTTGGTGGGGTGATTTGAAATTTCTAATGTAGAGCCGAGATAGATATTATCCAAGAGAAGATATTTTCAGCTATGAATTCGTGGTGGCCATGGCCACATTTCTGTTTGTGTTTTGTTTAATCAGCACAGTTAATCCAAATTATGAATATCGGAGAATATAAAAGAACATTTAAGATGGTACAGTAGTATCTTCTATTTGATGCAGATTTTTGAACTAGCTCTGTCATCATTTCAATTCTAACGGGTGTTATTGTGATTGTTGCAGCCGAGATGTTCGCGGAGATGTCGATCTACGGCCCTAGCCACTTGATCATCCGAGGTCAGGTCCACAACCAGCGGCCCCTCGAGTACTGCCGCTTTGTGCGCCGCGACGGACTTGGTACGTGCCTAGATTTACATTTTGTGTTCAACCAAACAAAAAGTCCCTAAACAACTAAACATGCAATAAAGACCACCAAAGATTTGGGCAAGAAACCACGCGAAGGGACTCAGTGGCTAGCTAAACTGATTTATAGGTTTGTTTCTGCCGCCAACTCTGCTCCAGCGTAGTTTCTAAGTATCATATTAGTAGTATATAAGTATCATACTATCACGTTAGAAAGCAAAATGTGGGATTTTTCATAAAATCATATTTACTCTACCACAGGTTTCACATCAGAAAACGTTTCACCTGACTACGAGAATCGCAGCATCCTATCCAGAGGCTATTGCGAGATCAGAATTTATAATGCAAACATGTTGGAGCGATACCCTTGGACGGTGGTGGCCAAGATCGCCGGACAGGACTTCGAAGTGGCCAGGAGTACGCAGTCTGCCTTGGACGCCCCTGTGCCTGAACAGACTGAACGCCCACGACCTGTTTATGTCAGACCAAGTAAGTCTAATTATTTTATGATAAGTCAATACCTGTCATTTTCGATCAAGAGAGAATAGAAAGGGAGGGCAATAATTTTGAGATTTAGTTACGTCGTATTCTTACCGAATTGCCCTCCTTGTTGTATCCAGTCGATGATGCTGCCGGTGGTTGTTTGAAAAGAACAACACTTTTTTTAAACAGCTCACAACTTTGAACATCCTTTCCAGGGTCAAACTTTGCTGCGATGTGGACATTTATACTGGTGCTGTCGCTGAGTCTTCTCCTCGTAAGTCTGATGCTGGGGCCGAGACGTAATCGCGAGTGGACCTACTCCAAGGCTGCCGTGGTGCGGAACAGCTTCCGCCGCAACTTGGCCAAGAACCAGCCCCAAAGAACCACACCAGTATCTGCCTGAATCATAGAGATCTGTGGAAAAATGCTTATTTTAAACCATTAATGCATACAAGTCCAAATATAACTTGATAGTTTATTTTTGGTTAGTTACCTTTACTGAGTGAGAATAACTAATAAAAAAATTGTGGTCATATTTGGACTCGTATGCCGTAAAGGGTTAATATGTTGATATTAATATAATGGATACGAAAATAAATCAATTGCTTTTTTGTATTGTACATGTATAGGTACACCCTATTCATGAAAGTGAAAGTTTCCCGGGTCCTGCGCCACTCGGCCTTTTTTATACGTCCAAAAAAAGTCGAAGTACAGTCGGAAAAAGAAGTGTCGAATTAATGCTCGTACCACGGAGTGTGTAATATTTAAATACTTTTGGATCAATAAAATAATAATTAAAGTATTTATCATTTTTATTATAGTATAAACTTTGTAGGTAGGTACTTTTATAAAAATAACACATTATAATGATCACATAATTAAGACTTACAAATATTTTAAAGTAAAAATCACAGATTATTTTTAATTACAATGAATCATCATTTTTACGTAAGTATTCATAACTAGAGGGGTAGGCAGAGCAAAAACGACCTAAACAAAAGTCGTTCCGCCACGTCTGACAAGTTTTGAGGGTCATTACCGATGATAATGTATATTGCTATAGTGACAGGTTGTCAGCCCATCGCCTATAAATTGCAATACACTTAAACCCTCGAATCCCTTAGCTGGTTTATACAGCATGCCTGGGAGGAGATGCAGCTGGCACATTCTATGTTTTTCTAACGCTCCCAGTCCAGCATGGAAAAAAAGGTATAAACTTACGCGAAATCAAAAAATATGACGCGCGGGCCGCGCGGCCGGCTGATCGGCGCTCTATGTGTATGGAGACGATATGATAAATGAAAATAATAATATCTCTGCTATCGCACAGTTGCGGGTAATATCCTCGGAGGTTATAGAATGACAAATGAATTATTATAGATTTTTTGACACACTTCGTCTTCGGCAAATTATGCTTACCCGTGCGAAGCCGGGGCGGGCCGCTAGTTCAGTATAAATTTCAACTTGATACAATACATTCACGAATTCCTGAGAAAAAGGGTCTTGACAGACGGACGGACTAAAAGACAGACAGACGGACAACCGAGTGATCCTATAAGGGTTCCTTTTTTCCTTTTGAGGTACGGAGGTACTTTTTCCCTACAAATTAATAGATATAAACCACATTTAGTAGGTACTCGTATGTACGGTAGATAATTGTAGTTTGTAAAACAGCTGTAGGTTACGTTACTTGTAAGATATGGTAATCTTGTCGTTTATTTATGATTTATCTCGCATGATATCAGACAACCTCTGAAGTTTTCAAATCAAGTTTTATTTATTTACCAAAAATACAAATATTTCCTCTTTTATTAGTAGGTAAGCGTATTGTGTTACAAACATCCAATACTTATAAATATACTTATATATTTTTTCTGCGGGTTTTCCTCTCTTATACAGGGTGTTAATTTAATTGCGTGTTATAGCTTAAGGGGTGTTTCAGTAACGTAAGGAGCCCATAAAAAATATTTGAAAAAATCTAACTCAAAAAATAAAAAAAAACAAAAAGTCGGTAGGTATTTATTATGATTCCCAGAGTTGCGCTGTCTCTCGCACTATAACCAATCGCGCGCGACACGCAAGTCGCCAATGATAGCGACTCGCGCGCGCTCGGTTATAGTGCGAGATACAGCGCAGGTTTTGGAAACATAATAAATGCCGAATTTTGATTTATTGATTTTTTGAAATGGTTATTTTTAAATTTAAATTTTATTTTTATTTTTTTTTTAAATTTATGGGCTCCTTTAACGTTACTGAAACACCCCCTAAGCTAAGGCACGCAATTAACTTAACACGCTGTATAATTTTTTCAACCTTGATCGTGTTTCCTTAAATTTAACCGCAAAAAATAAATAATTTGTACCGATAGATTTTAATAACAAAAATTATACTATTTTAACTAATGAGTGTACTTATAGTTCAGTAGTAATATTTGTGCATGTAGTGTAGTAGTGTTTAGTTTAAATTTTTCGGTAATCGAGTATTTTTTATGTAAATTTATTTAAGAATTTCGTCAAAAATATAGATCCGGTTTTCTAAACGGCCGAAGGGGAAAATCCATATCATCTTTATTTTTTTAATTAAAAAATAATGATGATCACGTATATTATTAGGGTTCAGGGTTCAGGTTTAGGGATTATTAGGGTTCTAGATAATGTCTTCGTTCTTGAAAAGGGGGACGATTTTTTCAAGTCCAATTTTTTTATGTTGGGAACTTCCAATTTTGTATTTAGGCTAATGATTAAAAAATAATGGACACGTGTTTTAGCGTTTTTGACAAATCCTCCTGCAAACGGATGAAAAGGGGGATAGAAGTTTGTTGTAAAGGAATTTTTTTACCCCTTTGAGCGTCAAATTATCAAAAACATATTTTTTTTGTAATCATTAGTTTTAACTAAATACAAAATTGGAAGATCCTCACTTTAAAAAGAAACATACAAAAATATGACCGCCATAAAATCCAAGGTCTAACTAGTAACTGGAAAAAAATTTGTGCTTTTGTCAAGCGCGTAACCATTTTTCATTTTACCGCGATAAAGCGGATTACTCTAGATTACGGTTAAGTAAATCGTGAAATACGTCCATAGATAGGATGTACGTGATTGATTAAAGACTAAACTCCTAGTTAGTTATCATTGTAGTAGTCTGTGGTAACATTGGGACAGCCAGAGTGAACAGCAATCAGCACAGTTGGTGATGAGAAGTGCCGCCATGAGGGCTTGGAGGCTCGTATGCCTGTGCGCTTGCGCAGCCTTAGTTGCAGTTGCAGGTAAAGTTTTACGACTTTGTAACAATATATTTTTTTAACAATATTGAGTGGGGTATAATTATGGAAATTTCTTTTAAAATTAAATGGAGGTTTCCTTGAAAAAAAGTCTCTAAAAAAATTCTTTCTCGAGATATTTGCATTCAAAGTTTAGAGAAAAGTGTAGCATTTATAGTTTGCGAAATATTAAGAGAAAACCGTTTCAACAAAAACAACTTCATCTGTAAAGGTGAAATAACCATTATGTAGCTTTTGTTTAAGCTTGAAATCAAATTATGAGGATAATCATGTTGTTATAAGTAAACATATAAGGCTACGGAACCCTACATATGGGCGTGTCCGACACGCTCTTGGCCATTTCTTTTTTTTTTCAGTATTTGCAAAACAATTATTGGCTGTGCGTTTAAATACACGTGCGATCGATGTAATAGGTATTTTACGATTAATGTTTTTTTTTTGTTCCATTTGGTTGGCGATATTTCTGATTGCTAAGCGATATATTGTATACTAGCTGTTGCCCGTGACTACGTTCGCGTTGCAGTATGTGAAAGAAATTCAATTTCCTGCTTACCCCTTAAGTCAGTTGGCGTGATGATTTGTACCTACAGGTTTTTGAATCTTGAGGAAGGAAAAACCTATAGGGTACTTCCCGGTGACCTAGGATCTTGAAATTTGGCAAAAAGCTATGTCTCTTAGCACAATCAAAGGAAAAAATCCAAAATCTACATTTTTTGGTTAGATCACAAAAAAGCATACGTTTAGTTTTCGGTTCCCTTGCAACGTTCGTATCTTTTGATTGCGAAGACTTAGAAGTATGATTCTTTTACAGCTTCAAGGGACCCTAGACTTGAGTATTCAGTATAAATTTCAACTTGATACATTCACGAATTCCTGAGAAAACGGGTCTTGACAGACGGACAGACAGACAGAAGGACAACCGAGTGATCCTATAAGGGTTCCTTTTTTCCTTTTGAGATACGGAACCCTAAAAAAGAAGTTATTGATCTGTTCGCGACATCATCACAAGCATTTCTTATTATGACACCAACACTGTGAAACCATTATTGTAGCTGCTATACTAAGTTCGAAAATCCTGAATTCCTATACATTTTGAGCAGTATAATAGTCCTCCCACCGATTTTCGGTGATGGCGGCCAATCTCCCAGAGATAGGCCAACTGCGCAGGACTAGTTTTTAGTGCCCAAGTTTGCACGATACACAAGTGCACTCTCTATTCCTTCAGTCTCTTATTCTGATGGGATTAACTGACACGACCAGAGAGAAATCAGGCGCAGGACCGACTATTTACATGCCCATCCGACAGCATGGATCATCTTACTTTTCGGACAATCAGGTGATCAGCCTGCAATGTCCTAACCAAACTAGAAACAACAACACAAAGTCATTGTCCCTCGCCGGGAATCGAACCCGGGATCTCCGGGTCGTGAGCCAAAGCCAATGGCTCAGACCGATAGACCACGGAGGCAGTTAGTTAGCAGGCAGTTAGTTGAGCAGTATATAAAAGTGCCGGCCAAGGAAAAAAATGTGATTGATCTGTTCGGGACATCTTCTTGATCATTTCGTTATATGAAAAATGGCACCAATGCTGTGGAACTATTATTGTGGTAGCTGCAATATAATTTAAAAAATCCTGCATCATCATACATTTAAGCAATACCTGTCAGCCACCGAAAAATAGGTTTAATGTTTTCAGGACATTCTTACTGATTCCTCTGTCCTCATATATTTTGAGTGAAAATAAAAGATAGCAGCTACAATAATAGTTTCGGTGTTTGTCTTGGTGCAATATTACGATGATGTCCCGAGTCAATCACATATTTTTTTATATTATTAAATAAAGCATTATGAATTTACAGATGCAATTGTAGGAGGTAGCGAAGGAGAGAACAATGATCTCAGCCCAATAATATTGCCGATCATCGATCACGGAACAAGGTTAGGTTCTAACATCACCATCACGTTAAGTAAGAAAGAATACTCCGAGGAGTGCTCTATTCAAACACCAGAGGGCAATAAAATGAAACTTGAAGATGCACAGAAAAATGGTGTGCAGGTTTACCCCAAAAGCACCAACTTCGTTTCTTGTAGAGTTGTCATAGGACCATTGCAAGAAAGATTGTTGGGAACTTGGACCCTATGTGGCAAACACACTGAAAAAGGAAACACCATTGAAAGATGTCAGCCTGCAAGTATCCAATGGGGTGAGTAAGTAACTCCATCTTCAGCGCAAGGATAAAATAATCTTATGAAGACTTTAATTAGTATGTATTAAGTTCCGGTGAAATCATATTAGACCTGTTATTTTTAATGTATTGTTTTTACAGCCACCAGCAACCCAGCCGACGATTGGTTTTCTACCACCCAAAATAACTTTGACCATCCCGTCAATTATGGATTTTCTCTATCTCCCACCGTGAGAGGCTCTGGAGGCATTAGAACTTGCCACGTTATAACTCCTGAGGGAGAAGACATCGCGCTGACTGCCAGTTCAGATTATCCTGGACTTCGGCGGATTGTGTTCCAAAGAGACACTACAGTGTGCGGCGTCACTTTTGGTCCTATCAACACTAACTTCCTAGGAATTTGGGTTCTCTACGGAACGTTCAATTCTCACACACTGAATTTCAATGTTGCTACACAACCGATGACATTTTTCCTTTACGGTAACCATTTATATTATTATAACTCTATTCGACAAAAAATATATTTTAAGCATTAGGCTGTATTGTATCTCGTTTCTCATATGATTTCACTGTGATGTCAACAGATGAAGAAAGCCCCTACAGCCAAGCGTACAACGTAACCAACTTGCAGATGGAAAGTCATGTTCTTACTAAAGGACTGACTCAAACCGTTCAAGTTCCTGGCTCCGGCACGAGACAGAGTTGTGAGGTTGTCACAAATACTGGACTGACTTATGACCAAGATTCGATTGCCAAATTGGCGGGAGTCACTTTCGTCCACAATAACAACGCAGTGTGTCGTCTTCAAGTTGGACCTATCACCAGCGAAATGTTCGGGAACTGGCAGCTTATTGGAAAGTTCCGGAGGAACAATGTATTGTTTAATGAGTTTAGACTGCCTTTCCGACTCTTAGAAGAAGGTAAAACACACGCTGTAACTTTTTGAAAGGTACTAAACTAACATATCGTTTTGCTGAATTCTAGGCAAACGAGATAAAAATATCCTATTGATTCGAAACTGAGAAGTTGCGTCAAATCTGGAAAAACAACTGACCTAATATTTTTTAAATTTCAGATCCCTCCAACCCAATTCCTGATGACTTCGAGAGATCTATCGAATATTTAGGAGCTAACGAAACGTACACAAGTTTCGGCACCTCTCATACATTTTCAACCACTGCTCACAGTAGAATGACCACAGACAGCTGTCATTTACGAACGCCTGATAATTTGCAGTATGTTCTTAGACCTGGACTGGTTCGGCCTGAATTCCAAACTGTACAGCAGTCCAACATAGCTTGTGGTGTACGAGTGAACGTGAATAACGAAAATGTTATTGGAGAATGGATGCTTATTGCTAGAGTCAGCGTCCAGGGTTCAAGGATCGAAAGAAGATTACCTTTTACTATTCACGTCGAAGGTAATACCTTTTTAATGAATGAGTTTATTTAAATTACAAAAATAAAGAAAGTTTACGTGTTCTTTTACTTAAGTATGTAAGTATGTAAGTAAACATTGCTTTGAAAACTAAACGAATGATAAAACTAATCTTACCTTTATTTTATCAGCAACAATAATTCTAATTTAAAATTGCGTAAGGATTGTTATCAAAAGATGTCAAGGCTTGAGTATCTGTATCTGAAACAATGCGTCTTTTGTATTACAGAGGAAGTGAATGCAGTACCAAATTTGATAACTGTGGTAGAAGGCAGCGATCTGTACCTTCGGCTGGAGAATGCTACCTCGCTGTATGACACGTGTGTGCTCGTGGGCCCGACGAGGAACGACGCTGATCGCGACGACAACTTTGTCGAAACTTGCGGATTCATCGTCAGAGAAGTCACCCTTGCCGACGCTGGCACTTGGCAAATAGAGTACGGAACCCGAATGAAATACAGAGCTGTGATAAATGTAAACGTTACTGGTAAGGCTTTGAAACTGAATCGAAGTTATTGGGTAGGCACTTAAAGAATAACATTTTGTATTTACAGTTGCAATACTTTCAGGTAGGTTTGAATCGCTTGAGAATTTTCCATCGTTGTGGACAAAAGATGCGCCACTTAATGAGACGATAGGGCCTGCAGACACGGTGTACTGTACGGTTGAAGATCCGTCTGGTCTGATCGTGTTCCAAGATTTTGGTCGGTGCAAGATTGTTGTGGACCAAGTGACGGCAGCACACGAGGGAGTATGGAGGGCGACTATAGCCACAGTTGGGAGAGTTCACGCTGATGTACACGAATTCGTTATAAAATTATCTGAAGCAAGTACGTATGCACACTTCTAAACTGGAAAAGTCCTGGTGAGGTCTTACCTGATTCAATATCGGTTGCTGTTTAATTTAAACTCTTAAAAAAATGCTAGTCTAAGCTTTGGCCGATCAACGTTACATCCCAATCCCAACGAGAGCTCACATTTTCAGAGGAGAAAGCTCCAGTAACAACATCAGTGGTGAGCGAGAAGTCTTCAGTGATGCTGTCGTGTAAGGTGGAGAGTCAGGTGGAGATCACGGCGTGCAAGTTCCGGGACCCCTCCGGCAGGGTGCTTCTGGCCAGTCAGGGAGTCGGAGAAGGCAGATACAGTTTCCACGGTTCCGAAGAGAGGTAGCTTACTCGGATTTACTATAATTTCTGTTCTGTCTTTAATTGACAACCAGAAATACTCTACTTACACCTATAGTCCGTATCAAAAGCTACAATGAAAACCATACATACATACATAATATCACGCCTGTATCCCTAATGGGGTAGGCAGAGCGTCAACGACCCAAACAAAGGTCGTTGCGCCACGTCTGACAAGTTTTGAGGGTTGTTAAAGATAGATCTGTATATTGCTGTAGTGACAGGTTGTCAGCCCATTGTCTATATTACAATATACCGAAACCCTCGAATCCCTTAGCTGCTTTTTACAGCATGCCCGGGAGGAGATGCAGCTGGCACTTTCTATGTTCTTCTGTCACTCCCAGTCCAGCATGGAAGCAATGAAAACCAATTATTGTATAACTAAGGATCAGTTAACACCGGGAAGGGAAGGGACGGCGCAAAACTTGCTTGAAGATGCATCTCGTTGTACCACGAAGCTACGAAGTGTCAATATTGTAATACGCTCTTAAAAAGTGCACGCCACGTTGCGTCTAGACGCTTTTCGGTATGAACTGACCCTATTTTAGTTAATAAAATTTTCTCCCATTTGCTCGGAAATTGCTTCATTATTTTAAAAAAACAAAACGTACATTCACTCTTTTCGGTACTCAAGTGCGTAGCGGTCGGCAATTTCTCCAAACGACATTAATGGCCATTAACGACCTCTGCACGAGGTCTTTAAAGTACACACTAGTATCATCTAGTACGGATTAGGTGTTTTTAAGTTTACAATATTAATTTTTTAAAGGCCGAATGCGCAAATTAAAAAAAAAATAGAATGAACGAATTAATGGAATGTGCTCCTGTCATAGGCGCCATTCTAATTTTAATTTTTGCAATATTATGGAGGAATTGCATGTTTTATGTTTATTTTTAAGTGTATTGTTATTGTTTCCTCGTAAATGAGAGAAAAGTACTGTACTAATCTCAGCCAAAATAGCAATGTATGGTCTCGTTTACATTGGAAGGCCTCGACTGCGTCTCGGCCTTCCAAATTTACTCGACCATACATTGCTTTATTTTTGGCTTCTAAAGTAATGTACTATTTCCAGCGCGCAATCCAAAACGAACATCCGCGAGTGTGGTCTGCGGATCACGAACCCTGAAGCGGAAGACCTGGGTATCTGGCGTTGTGCTGTGGAGACTCAACAGGACACCTTCTACGGCTTCCTCACCTTGCTCGCTCCCTGGGTGATGCAGGATCCAGCAGTCGCTAAAACTGTGGTTTCTGGTAAGCCATTATTTATTTATAAGTGGCAGGAGTTCGTAAATTCGGTCTCAGTAGGCTCTTATATAGGTATATCAAAATATTCTATCGACAACATTCGTTAGATCTCACTGTGATCAACGCGCTTTGCTTTGCTGTTTCCATTAGTCTCTATTTTCTAGTAGTTTTATAGTTATAGTTATTAGTTACGGTGTCTACTAAGACGGTGGATCCTGTATGCCTATCGACATCAACATAACTAGGTAGGTACCACTATCTAGCAATAATGAGTAACGATTCGAACCAACAATCATGTGGCTTTAACTGTATGATTTAATTACTATTCGGAACAAATTATCTTATCGTATTAAGTACAATGTTTGACACCACAACAGACAAAAATTTTATCACATTTTTTCGGTCTTTTTTTATAAATATTATGAAATAAGGAATTCTACTTGTACGCGGACGCGGATTTTTAAATCTTGTGTTGATAAGACCAAGAAAGAAAAATATAATTACAGATTGCAAAATGAAATATCGTTTCGCAAACTTATTCGTTCGTGAACAAATGGTAATGCTGATTGTTCTTTTCCCAACTCAAAGCTCAAAAAGATTCTCTCGGGGGGAGACTAAGTCGATATATTAGCTAATGAAACTTCCAGAGCCAACTCTTACATCGGAGTCGGAATCGCTGAAGGCCGTTGAAGGGAACGCGGTGACTCTGCGCTGCTCCGTGCAGTCTGCCATCAGATACTGCTACTTCCGCGCGCAGAACGGAACCATCTTCAACGTCGGCCCTGGTAAGTCACAGGACCACATTATCAATAGGGTTGTGTTCTTAAAGGAACTCACAGTGATGAAAGGATCGCTGAAAGCCCTGAGTTCTAAGTGAACTGAACAACTTTACTTTTAACTTTTTCAAAATATGAAAAAAATAAGGACTAGAAAAAAATTATCTTTTTTCATATTTCTAAAAACATTTCTTAGTTGTATGAACGTTAGTTGCATGAATTCGCCACGTCCTAAAAGATGAGCTTTAACAATAGGTACACAGATGCAAATAAATAAACTTACTTTTGTTGCATGTAATAGGTAGCTCAGAGTGGTTCACATACGCCGGCGCCGGGCTAGAAGCGGGCGAATGCAGCATCAGGTTCCCTGGTCTCCAAGGCGGTGACTCCGGATCCTGGAGTTGCCACGTGGGGTACCTTGAGCACTCACGACCGGAGCAGCAAGCGCAAATACATCTACATATAGACGGTGAGGATTGCAGCGTCGTCATATATTCTGTGGCGTCGTCATCATTAATCTCAACGAGACATAGTCGACGATGGAGTGAGCTGAACCACCAACATTCTCATTCCTCAAATTGATAAACAGTAAACTTTTGAGAACGTTGGTTAAGCATGACTTGTATTAGATTGTACGTTTAGCCGGACTAATGGTCAAAATATAATTTAGCTCACTGAGATCTCCGAATTGAATAATATAATTTTGAATTACAGCACTGATGGTAGCTGAGCAGACCCTGGTCCATTTAGACAACACCATGATGGTGGTCCGCGGGCAGGTGCATAGCCGGCGCGCGCTCGAGTACTGCCGCTTCGTGCGTATCGACGGACAAGGTAACTTCCAAAGAATTTGATCCAGGAACAACATGGAAGCCGACCAGAATTTAACATTCCCTGTTGAGGGAGACGAATCTATTACTTAGGCACTTCGCAATCTGCTTCGCACTCCCTCGCTTATGGCAGATATTGTCTATGGTTTCATTGTTCTATACAAAGGAGCATAAACTATCTCGCTCACTCGGGCAGATTCTTCTCGTTCTCGAGTGAGCTTAAATTGTGAGAACCCCGAGTCGACCACGTGGGCCCAGTACCTACCTAGGAATTGGTTGACTTCACAGAGTAGAATTCCTGTGTGTGCAGTTTTCCTCGCTATCTATATATGTATCAAAGTAAAATAATCTAAATATCCAATAGGTTTCACATCTGAGGAGGTTCCGATGGGCTACGAAGACCACAGTCTGCTTTCCAACGGTAAATGCGAGATCAGGATACGTCACCCGAGTATCTTGGAGCAGCACCCATGGACGGTTGTGGCCAAGATTGTGGGCATCCGGACCGAGCTGGCCAGAGGCACTCAGCACACCCTGACCATACCCGAAGGGGAGAGCCCTGAAGAAGAGAAAGAAATGGAACATTATGGATACAGAGGTAAACCTTAGTGCACTGTAATTTAGGCCATGGGCTGATAACCTGTCACTTACAGTTACCCTCCACTCCAGATTATCCTCATGGATATTGTCTGACGTAGAGAAACGGTTTTAAGTAAGCTTTTGATACTCAATACAAGCAGTATAATATTACTGTAGACATTAGGAAGGTCAAAGTGTGTTTATAGCTACAGTTATGTAAAGAATGAAAATGTTTTGATGGGATTATAGATACCGCTAGCTAATAACAAATTGCACCTATAGAAAGAAGAAACTAAGCTGCTTAAAAAAATATGTTTTATTTCAGACAAAATTACCAAATTACAGGCTTTGCCCAACTAAAAATAAATTGTAACATCTGAAATCATTATTTTCAGGCTCAAACATCATCCTGATATGGTCATGCGTACTGGCTGCCACCCTGATTCTGGTAATCGTAGGTTTACTCCTGGGTCCGAAGAGGAACCGCGAGTGGACTTACCGCCGAACCACCAGAATCCGGGACAGCTTCAGGAGAAGCCTGATAAAGGGACCATTCCAAGTAAACAACGAAATCCCCATGCAGACTACTCCCACCGCTGCATGAAATTAAACAGATTCTGAGGCTCGTATTTATAAAGCGATCTCAAGTGTGAGAGCAATATTAAGTATGGATTTGACAGGTCGTTTTGTACTGAAATGACATTTCTGATACGAACTCAAACTAGCTGTCACTCTTGAGTGCTGTTTATAAATACGGGCCTTAAACACCTTCATAATAAATAAGTATTCCAGAATATAGAATATATATTATTAAACAAGCGTGTCCATTTTATTTAAACCATTGAAACTTACTTCTAACATGCAATAAAAACGAACACAAACATTTGAAAATTACTTCTAGCAAAAGTGGTAGAACACGAAAAATAATACTAAATCTTACTTAAATATAAATAAACAAAAATATTTAATAAATATTTAACAAATATTTTCAAAACACTACCTGCCGCTTTCAAGCCCTACTGTTATTGCTGAATAGATTTTCATGAAAATAAGTCCAAATTACTGGGCATAGAATACACATACCTACAACGAAATTATTACTGCTGTTCCTGATTTTTCCTCTCTTGGTACTTTGTTTCAAAATTATTGTTTTGTCCTCAAGTACTTATATGAAGCGGTCCCGCCGTGCCAGTTGTACCATTTGACAGTACCATTGGATGGTACTACTGGTACCTTTTTTTGCATAATTTGTCCCAATTGTACCATGATATATTGTTATAGGATGGCACCCGGATTTACTCGCCTTTCGAAATAATTAAAATTTAAATACCGTGTTTTGGGGTAAAATAGGGGAATTACACGGGAATTATTTCGTGTGTCATAAAATAAATAATAGGTCTTGACGAGATCTTCATTTCGGATGACAGCTGTCAAACTTTTAACAGCCATATCTCGGAAAGTATCGATCCTAGAGTACTGGTGTGTAGGGACAAATGATAGGTCTTGACAAGACCCAAGACATTTTTGATGACAGCTGTCAAACTTAAAACGACCGTATCTCGGAAATTATCGATCCTAGAGTACTCGTGTGTAGAGACAAATGATTGGTCTTGACGAGATCTACATTTTTTATGACAGCTGTCAGACTTAAAACGACTATATCCCGGAAACTATCGATCCTAGACTACTGGTGTGTAGGGACAAATGATAGGTCTTGACAAGACCTACATTTTTGATGACAGCTGTCATCCGAAATGAAGATCTCGTCAAGACCTATTATTTATTTTATCACATGAGTAGTCGCTACACCGTTATTAATTAACTATTATAGGTACATTACAAAAACAAGAGAATAATTGGACACACATGGAATAATTCCCCCATTTTACCCCAAAACACGGTATTTAAATTTTTATTATTTCGAAAGGCGAGTAAATCCGGGTGCCATCCTATAAAAATTTATCATGGTACAATTGGGACAAATTATGCAAAAAAGGTACCAGAAGTACCATCCAATGGTACTGTCAAATGAAGCGGCTAGGCTACCCTCTCTCCGAAGTCATGTGGGTTGACTTGACTCACACCAAGAAGAAGTCGGTACTTCTACCTGACTGCGTCCTACTCGCTCAGCGAAGATACTGAGGTGATGTGCGGAGTTGCGGAGTGCCGCATTGATCTGGATGAGGACATTTTTGCTACCTAATGCATGTCAATAGCTTATGCGGTGTGCTTCGGCATATGTTCGCAGAGACGACATGTGTGTGTACGCCCCTTGCGGGTACCGATCTCGATGACACCTGTCGCCTAGTTCAGTTAGATGTAGATATCGATAGTACTTATTACCTCCCTCAAACTAAAATTAAAATATATTATCTCTCTCTTTTAAAATAATGAGATAGAAAAAGGACAGGTACTTTGCTCTATGGTTTTAAACTTTTTTTTCGTATTTCGACCTATGTTCCTTAGGGAAAGTTGTTCAGTTTCATGGGTAGATTCACACATTTCACGATGCATATACCCTTTATGTTACATGTTGTATATTACGAGGTCGATCACGCTCCACCTACCCCGTAAGCGACACATGCGCATGCGCTGCATGTATGTAGGGAGCATTTCATTATAATCCCCGACCCGTGCAATACCGCACATAATGTTTTGTTCTACGGTTCTACTGATAAAACGGATTATTATTGAGTGTACGTTACAGATAGGATGTACGTGATTGATTAGAACCCAAAAAGGTTATTAAACCGCTTATCACTGGTGGCTGTAGTAGAGTGATATTAGGACGGACAGTGCCGGCAATCCTCCATAGTTGGTGAGGAAAAGCCGTCATGATGGAGCTCTGGGGAGTATTGCTGTGCGCGGCTTTATTCGCAGGTAAATCCGTATATACCTAACTATCTACCGGGTGTAAGGGACAGCGCCCTGCAAACTGATAGGGGTTGCTCAGTCAACGAAACTGAACAACTATCACCAGGTTTTTTTTTTCAGGAAATGAAAATATTTTATTTCTTTTCGATACACAGGACAATTGGAAAAAAATTATGGAACTTGGTCCAAGACGCTACTCTACACTGATAAGACTTGTAGGAAATGAAAGTAAATACTTGGCATTTGATTCGGGACAAGTATTATCAAAATCCGTCTCGATGAAAATGACCATGTTAAAGTGATCATTAAAAAAAATGCCTGGACGGATTTTGATAATACTTGACCCGAATCATATCATATCTTATCAGTGCAGCATCTTGGACCACTTTTTTCTATTGTCCTTTGTCTGATCGAGGTGGTCATTTTGTTATAGGAAAGTAGTTTTATTTATTTATCTCCTGAAAAATTGTTCAGTTAGTTTGCGAGACGATGTCCAGCGCACCGAATACTGATAGGGGTTGCTAAGCCAACGAAGCTGAACAACCTGCACCAGGAAATTGTTTCAGGAAATGAAAATTATTTTGGCTTTTCAATACAAATTCTTTGACCGATGTTATATCCGTATAGGTATTCCAGCTTGTCGCAAACAGATAGAGGTCAAGGAAATAAAAGATGAAGAACAATTTCATAAATGACAATGGTTAAACTGTCAATAAAAAATCTAATACGCAAAGCTTAAGAACAGACTACAAGATCCTAATTTAATTCCTACTGTTCAGGTGGAGCATTCAGCCAGATCATTCAACTCAACACAATCACGCATGGAGCTCGTTACGGCACCAACGTCACTATTACTTTGAGCAGGCAGGAATATCTCGAGCAATGCTACTTGATCACACCACAAGGCAACAATATCAACCTGAATACAGCAGAAACCAACGGAGTCACCGCTTTCCCAATACGCACCAACTTTGTTTCCTGCAGGGTGATCATAGGGCCAATGGAACAAGGTTTACTAGGAACTTGGACTCTATGTGGTAGACGCATCGTAGGCGGAAGCACACCTGAAAGATGCCAAGCCGCGAATATTGAATGGAGTGAGTAAACTCTATTCTATAATAATTATTCATTCTTTACAAAAAATCACATTAAAAATGTATGAAACTAGAAATAGGTAACTTAAGTATAAGTTTACTCGTATCACGAAGATTTTATGTATGTATGTAATGTTAGTAATGTATGTACATAGAAATACAAATTTACTTGAAATTGATATTAACTATACCTATAAGAAAAAAATAAATATTTGGTAGGTATTTGGGCGTGTATGTAGTTAATAAACTTATATTAATTTCTGACATGTCTACAGCCAATAACAATCTTACGGCCGAATGGGTATCAAGTAATGAACCCCACATCGTTCATCCTATTCATAGCGGAGTTTCGCTGACCCCTGTCGTAAGGGGCGGTGGAGGTCTTCAAACTTGCCAAGTGATCACGCCTGGAGGCGAAGACATTGCGTTAACTGCGGACTCGGACTATCCAGGACTTCAAAGAGTGTTATTTGACAATGACGTTAGAGCCTGCGGTGTCA
This sequence comes from Scrobipalpa atriplicella, assembly GCA_029255725.1. NCBI lineage: Eukaryota > Metazoa > Arthropoda > Insecta > Lepidoptera > Gelechiidae > Scrobipalpa > Scrobipalpa atriplicella. Next base: position 9,119 of record JARACY010002955.1, on the reverse strand, counting down.
ATTTTGGTCCACTTGACGATAATTTCTTGGGAAGTTGGGTTCTCTATGGAACATTTAATTCAAACTCAATCGGATTCAATGTCGCTTCGCAACTATTGACGCTTTCTCGCGGTGAGCAATCATTTGTTAGCCTTTTTTATTTCTCGAACGGCATTTATGTACAGAAATATTGTATTTTTTTCACAATATTCTTGATATAAATATCACGCTCAAAAGGATGAGCACCACGGTTAAATTGGAAACGCACTCATTGGATAAAATATGGTATCATTTTATTTCAGATGAAACTGAAGGGAATAGTGATGGAACTTTGCCAACAATCAATCACGGGGCAAGGTTAGGCACCAGAATCACTATTACCCTCAGCAGGAAAGATTACACAGAGGAGTGTAGTCTTCGAACACCAAACGGCATTACAGTTCAACTCCCAAATGCACAGATTAACGGCGTGCAAGTTTTCACAACAAGAACCAACTTTGTTTCCTGTAGAGTAGTTATAGGGCCAATGGCAGAAAATCTACTAGGAATTTGGACTTTATGCGGTAGACACACTGTAGGTGGAAGCACACTCGAAAGATGCCAGCCCGCGAATATCACATGGGGTAAGTGAAACAATATCATGCAATTAAGAGTGTGTAAAGCACAGCTTCCACTAACTGATAATTGCTCAGTCAACGAAATTGGACAACATTCATGAAGAAATTGTTTCAGGAAAAAGTTTTGTTGACTTCCCCTTACAAAATGATCACCTCAATCGATTTGTATGGGAACGCCAACTCTTATTCATGGGAGTTGTTCATTTTCTTAGATTGAGCAACCTCTATCAGTTTGTGGTAGTTCCCTACACTACTACTATTTATGTAAATACTTATTCATTAGATATGTATCAATTTTATGTAAGTACTGTGATAAAAAGTATGACAGATATTTCATGCTTTTTCAATAATCAAGCCACGCTAATGAAAATTCACTATTTGACTTTTACTCGGCAGCCACTAATAATCCAGCTGATGAATGGATAACGAGAACCGAACCTAACATCGATCATCTAATTCGTAACGGATTTTCACTGTCTCCTATCGTAAGGGGTGGTGGAGGCATTCAAACCTGCCACGTGATCACACCTGGAGGCGAAGACATCGCGCTGACTGCTGAATCAGATTATCCCGGACTTCGGCGGGTGTTGTTAGATGACGACGTAACAGCTTGCAGTGTCAATTTTGGTCCGCTTGACGCGAGCTTCCTGGGAAGTTGGACTTTATATGGAACATTTAATTCCAGATCTATTGGATTCAATGTTGCTACTCAACCATTGACGTTAACCCTAAATGGTAAGCATTATGTTCCATTTAGCTGTACCTAACCCGGCCCGTAAATTGTTTTTTTCTTTACGACTTCAAAGAAATTGTAAAGAAATATTTGAAGTTGTAGGTAAATAGCAGTTACGTTAAATTGAAGTTAAAAAAAGCTAATCTTATTTACTTATTTTTAGGTGATGGTGGTGGAACTGAAGAAAATAATGATGGAACTTTGCCAACAATCAATCACGGGGCAAGGTTAGGCACCAGAATCACCATTACCCTCAGCAGGAAAGATTACACAGAGGAGTGTAGTCTTCGAACACCAAACGGCATTACAGTTGAACTCCCAAATGCACAGATTAACGGCGTGCAAGTTTTCACAACAAGAACCAACTTTGTTTCCTGTAGAGTAGTTATAGGGCCAATGGCAGAAGATTTACTAGGAACTTGGACTTTATGCGGTAGATACACTGAAGGCGGCAACACAATCAAAAGATGTCAGCCTGCGAATATCTCATGGGGTGAGTAAATAATACAATAGGCACAATGTTTTATTATATAAAGCAGAAGTCATAAAGAGAACAATTTGTTAGGTAGTTTAGTAGTTATATCAACTACTTAACATACATACAAGTATTGTTTGATTGTTTGACATATTGGTACATTAAGAACTAAAAATCTTTGTTTATTAAACTGATGTTTTTATTACTACAGCTACCGATAATCCGGCTGCCGAATGGATATCGAGAACCGAACCTAACATCGATCACCCTATACATGAAGGATTCTCGCTGTCTCCCACTGTAACAGGTGGTGGAGGCATTCGGTCTTGCCACGTGGTAACTCCTGATGGTGAAGATATCGCACTCATTGCTGAATCAGACTATCCTGGACTTCGGCGCATATTATCCGACACCGATGTTAACGTTTGCAGTGTCAGTTTTGGTCCCCTTAATGCGATCTTTCAAGGAAGTTGGGTCCTCTATGGAACGTTCAATTCCGGCTCTATTGGATTCAATGTCGCTACTCAACCATTGACGCTAACCCTTGAAGGTAAGAACTTTCTACAATCAAATTAAATCACTCACCTATGTGTACATAGCAGGCGTAATACACTGAGCTATTTTATCTTTTACAGGTGACGAGAATCAAAATGGAAGGCCCATAATGTTGCCCACGATAAATCACGAAGCAAGATTAGGGATCAAAATCACAATCACCCTGAGTAAGCAAGATTACACTGAAGAGTGTCATCTTAAAACACCGAACGGCGAAACAGCAAATGTACAGATTAAAGGTGTACAAGTTTATCCTTCAAGAACCAACTTTGTTTCGTGTAGAGTAGTCATAGGACCATTGGAAGAAACTCTTCTTGGAACATGGACGTTATGCGGTAGACACACTGAAGGAGGAAATACATTTGAAAGATGCCAGCCCGCAAATATCACATGGGGTGAGTAATCTAAAGATATTACAAAGTAATACCTTCGTTCAACATTTTATTAAGTTTGTTAGTTCATCATGTTCACCATTAGTTAGTACAATATGCCTACCAACACAGGCTTTTTATTATTTATTTTTATTTTCTTCCGTAGCCACCAACAATCCCGCCAGCGAGTGGCTTTCCACGACCAGCTCCAACGTCAACTACGCTGTGCAGTTTGGGTATTCTCTGAACCACGTCGTGAGGGGTGGCGGGGGGCTTCGGACTTGCCACGTCATCACTCCTGAGGGCGAAGACATCGCGCTCACCGTTGACTCCGACTATAATGGACTGCGGCGCGTGGTGGTTGCTGAAGACGTATCCGCCTGCAGCGTGCATTTCGGGCCTTTCGATGCAAACTTCTTGGGCAGATGGGTCGTCTATGGAACATTCAATTCGGGTTCTATAGGATTTAATTTTGCTACCCAACCGATAACGTTTTCCCTTCCTGGTAAGCATTTTTTAAAGATAAATAATTGAATTGCGATTTACATTTTAACAAATAGTCGGATTTAGAAATAAACCTTTTTACCTTTTATGGTTGCGGCAATCAAACATAGATCGAGGTTTCTAAATAATTTTACCATCTATTCCAGGGTCAAGTACTGTGGTTATCTGGTCGTCCGTGGTAGCTGTCTCCCTGGCGATCCTGATCCTGAAGTGAAGAGGAACCGCGAGTGGACCTTCCAAAGGTCGAGCAGGTTCCGCAGTACCATCCGGAAGAACCTCATCAAGGACCCTCAGCCTCTGGAGCTCAGAATCGGGCAGTCCACTTCCACGTCTGGTGTCTAGTTTTTTTTTCCACTGGAGGTTAATCCATCTCCAGGGGGAGTTTACCGAATAAGACACCTTTGTACAATAGTCTTTGGTTTCGATGGCTCGGACAGGTCCTCGCTATTGGATACGGGCTACCTGACCAGAACGAATGTATAACATATTAAGATATTTAACTTAGATTAACCTAAGATAAATTATGTATTTGAAAACATAATAATCATATCTTAGTTGGTGTACAAAAGGTAAAAATTAGATAGTTATAATATAAGTAAACATCTGGTTGATGGTAAATTACAAATTAATTGGTAATGATGAAGATGGTTGATGACAGATTATGAGTTGTATTCTTTTAATGTATTTATTATATATTTTACCAGATTGTTGAATGAAGATTGTTGTTTCTTCGCTTTAAGTAAGTAAATTGTTTCTTCGCTTTCTATGGTCTGTATGAACAGTCAGCCAAGGCAACAAGAAATAAATACCGATTTTTGACAGTCACTTGAGTTTTAAAATAGATAATCACTTAGTAACAACTTTAATAGTAAACATTTAAAAGAGCAACAATTTAGTACAGTACGGGGCCGTTAATATTGCACATCGAGCCTTAGAAAGAGACAGTTTACCCATTCTTTGTAAAAGTGCGCGCGGGGTATAAATAAGCTCTATCAGCAAAGCCGAACTTTGCATAATTTTAAACTTATAGTGACGCTGTCTAAAAAAAACTAATGACGACGATTATTGTGTTTTGAATTACTTATAATTTATATTACGATAACTAGGAAACAATAAAAATTAAATTACAATAATTACTTCCTTGCTGGACTGGGAGTGATAGGAAAACATCGAATGTGCCAGCTGCATCTCCTCCCGTGCATGCTGTAAAAACCAGCTAAGGGATTCGAGGGTTTCAGTGTATTGCAATTTAGGCGATAGGCTGACAACCCGTCAGTAAGTATAGCAATATACATAATCATCTAACCCTCAAAACTTGTCAGACGTGGCGGAAAGACCTTTGTTTAGGTCGTTTTTGCTCTGCCTACCCCATTAGGGATAAAGGCGTGATTTTATGTATGTATGTATTTATTTATAACTAGGAAATGTTAAATGTATTAAATAAATAAATTACAGTGACATTTTTTTATTTGAATGACAATCAGAAAACTAGAATATTTTATATTCCCTGTACCTACTTATTTTTAATAATTAAAAGTATTAAAAATATTCTCATTATTAATTTGCGTATTCTTTTTGTACTTGTGTGTCATGCCCCCGCGCCCGCGGTTTCACTCAAGGATAGATGATATTTCCCGAGTAGGTTTGATATTTCCCGAATATGTTTGATATTTCTCGCGTATGTTTTTCCCTCGGGAATGCAATGGGGGAAACAGATTTTTTTTCGTGGTAAGAAGTAGCCTACGTTAAAGTTTGCCCGTGACAACTTCAGTCTTGCAAAGTTTAAATGATTATGCCCACAAATCGGTTGTGTTTACTTTTTATGGCGCAGACATGACAACGACTTTGACACTTATTGGACAATCGACGATATAAGAAGACAGAAGAAAATACACTCTGAAGACTAGGCTGCATGGGCTCAGGCTCTTCGCCTTCCCAAATGGGAGAATTGTAAAAAAAAAAATTGACCAAGACAAATGGACGTTATTTTCACTCGTTTCATAAACCACACTCGTGTTAAATATCCCTCATTATGCAACAGTTACATAAATAGCTATTTGTATACCGGGTTGTGACGTCACTGGCTTGTAAATATTGACTACTCAAATCAATAACTTCTATATTTTTAACTCGATTATGAAATCTAAATGTGCATTTATTTTTTTCAAATGATGAATATGAAACCCACAGATATTTTAGCCATCAGTTTTAAGTATAAACGTTTTGTTTTTTTTAGCCACCCAGTCAACATCCCTTTTCTGTGGTATTGAGTTTCGGAATCCATTTTTCGCGTTTCCAGTCCATCTCTCGCATCAAGTAGGTACCTAATCCAATCTAATCGGCAGGGCAGGTAATGGTGATATGATAAGGTATACAGGGTGTAAAAAAAGTACTACGTTCCTTTAAACCACATGTTCTACTAATGATACCAAACAACTTTCCCAAAGCACAAAAATTTTAGCCCGTTTTTTTTTGCCTTTTCCATACAGAGATGCTCCATAATCTCTATATCAGAAAAGGTCTCGATTTGGGCGCTCCGATCGGCCAATCAGAGTTCTTACTTCATAATAGCCAACGTTCTGTCAACCATTGTCTAATTATCCGTGCTTTCGCAAAATGCCCAGAATTTTCGCAAAAAATCGAATTTTCAAATCATCCTACTACATACAGGGTGTAAAAAAAGCACTGCGTTCCTTTAAACCTCATGTTCTACTGATGATACCAAACATCTTTCCAAAGCATAAAAATATTTTGCTCCATACAAAGATTTTCAATTTCAATAGTTTATTGCAAGTCACAACACAGTTTCAGTTTCATGTGACGCCCTGCAAGGGCACAGCAATTTTAGTTAAAGAGAGCTAACTAGTTAATAAGGTAAACAACACTAAAAATTTACTTATACTTAATAAAACTAACTTACTAATTTCTATTAAAACTATGTAACGGATGAGAGTAGCAAGATGCTCTCCTTTAATCTGCGATTTTATATGGACAAGGCATTTTATTACGATCTAAAATTTTTGTGCTTTGGGAAAGTTGTTTGTTAACATTATTAGTAGAACATGTGGTTTGAACGCAGTGCTTTTTTTTACACCCTGTATACCTAAGACATTATCAAATTAATCCTAACGTAGACGGATAAGATAAAATAAATATTAATTTATGTTATCATATTTAACATTTTTGCATTATTGGAAGACATTAAACAGCTACAATTAGACAATGGTTGACAGAACGTTGGCTATTATGAAGTAAGAACTCTGATTGGCCGATCGGAGCGCCCAAATCGAGACCTTTTCTGATATAGAGATTATGGAGCATCTCTGTATGGAAAAGGCAAAAAAAAACGGGCTAAAATTTTTGTGCTTTGGGAAAGTTGTTTGGTATCATTAGTAGAACATGTGGTTTAAAGGAACGTAGTACTTTTTTTACACCCTGTATACCTTATCATATCACCATTACCTGCCCTGCCGATTAGATTGGATTAGGTACCTACTTGATGCGAGAGATGGACTGGAAACGCGAAAAATGGATTCCGAAACTCAATACCACAGAAAAGGGATGTTGACTGGGTGGCTAAAAAAAACAAAACGTTTATACTTAAAACTGATGGCTAAAATATCTGTGGGTTTCATATTCATCATTTGAAAAAAATAAATGCACATTTAGATTTCATAATCGAGTTAAAAATATAGAAGTTATTGATTTGAGTAGTCAATATTTACAAGCCAGTGACGTCACAACCCGGTATACAAATAGCTATTTATGTAACTGTTGCATAATGAGGGATATTTAACACGAGTGTGGTTTATGAAACGAGTGAAAATAACGTCCATTTGTCTTGGTCAATTTTTTTTTTTACAATTCTCCCATTTGGGAAGGCGAAGAGTCTGAGCCCATGCAGCCTAGTCTTCAGAGTGTATTTTCTTCTGTCTTCTTATATCGTCGATTGTCCAATAAGTGTCAAAGTCGTTGTCATGTCTGCGCCATAAAAAGTAAACACAACCGATTTGTGGGCATAATCATTTAAACTTTGCAAGACTGAAGTTGTCACGGGCAAACTTTAACGTAGGCTACTTCTTACCACGAAAAAAAATCTGTTTCCCCCATTGCATTCCCGAGGGAAAAACATACGCGAGAAATATCAAACATATTCGGGAAATATCAAACCTACTCGGGAAATATCATCTATCCTTGAGTGAAACCGCGGGCGCGGGGGCATGACACACAAGTACAAAAAGAATACGCAAATTAATAATGAGAATATTTTTAATACTTTTAATTATTAAAAATAAGTAGGTACAGGGAATATAAAATATTCTAGTTTTCTGATTGTCATTCAAATAAAAAAATGTCACTGTAATTTATTTATTTAATACATTTAACATTTCCTAGTTATAAATAAATACATACATACATAAAATCACGCCTTTATCCCTAATGGGGTAGGCAGAGCAAAAACGACCTAAACAAAGGTCTTTCCGCCACGTCTGACAAGTTTTGAGGGTTAGATGATTATGTATATTGCTATACTTACTGACGGGTTGTCAGCCTATCGCCTAAATTGCAATACACTGAAACCCTCGAATCCCTTAGCTGGTTTTTACAGCATGCACGGGAGGAGATGCAGCTGGCACATTCGATGTTTTCCTATCACTCCCAGTCCAGCAAGGAAGTAATTATTGTAATTTAATTTTTATTGTTTCCTAGTTATCGTAATATAAATTATAAGTAATTCAAAACACAATAATCGTCGTCATTAGTTTTTTTTAGACAGCGTCACTATAAGTTTAAAATTATGCAAAGTTCGGCTTTGCTGATAGAGCTTATTTATACCCCGCGCGCACTTTTACAAAGAATGGGTAAACTGTCTCTTTCTAAGGCTCGATGTGCAATATTAACGGCCCCGTACTGTACTAAATTGTTGCTCTTTTAAATGTTTACTATTAAAGTTGTTACTAAGTGATTATCTATTTTAAAACTCAAGTGACTGTCAAAAATCGGTATTTATTTCTTGTTGCCTTGGCTGACTGTTCATACAGACCATAGAAAGCGAAGAAACAATTTACTTACTTAAAGCGAAGAAACAACAATCTTCATTCAACAATCTGGTAAAATATATAATAAATACATTAAAAGAATACAACTCATAATCTGTCATCAACCATCTTCATCATTACCAATTAATTTGTAATTTACCATCAACCAGATGTTTACTTATATTATAACTATCTAATTTTTACCTTTTGTACACCAACTAAGATATGATTATTATGTTTTCAAATACATAATTTATCTTAGGTTAATCTAAGTTAAATATCTTAATATGTTATACATTCGTTCTGGTCAGGTAGCCCGTATCCAATAGCGAGGACCTGTCCGAGCCATCGAAACCAAAGACTATTGTACAAAGGTGTCTTATTCGGTAAACTCCCCCTGGAGATGGATTAACCTCCAGTGGAAAAAAAAACTAGACACCAGACGTGGAAGTGGACTGCCCGATTCTGAGCTCCAGAGGCTGAGGGTCCTTGATGAGGTTCTTCCGGATGGTACTGCGGAACCTGCTCGACCTTTGGAAGGTCCACTCGCGGTTCCTCTTCACTTCAGGATCAGGATCGCCAGGGAGACAGCTACCACGGACGACCAGATAACCACAGTACTTGACCCTGGAATAGATGGTAAAATTATTTAGAAACCTCGATCTATGTTTGATTGCCGCAACCATAAAAGGTAAAAAGGTTTATTTCTAAATCCGACTATTTGTTAAAATGTAAATCGCAATTCAATTATTTATCTTTAAAAAATGCTTACCAGGAAGGGAAAACGTTATCGGTTGGGTAGCAAAATTAAATCCTATAGAACCCGAATTGAATGTTCCATAGACT